>JAPMOB010248525.1:0-21502 GCA_029875015.1 Lepomis gibbosus
TTCAATTTTAAACGATAATACTAACCGCCAGGACGTTTTATCGTGGTTTATCGTGAAACCGGTAATCGTCCCATCCCTACCTGTGGTGTTGCAGCATTAATAAAGTGAAAGCTTTTGTCAGTATGTAGCCTTTCATTGAGGGAATCTTGTTACTGCGGTGAATAATGGCGCCGCTTGTGGTGCTCTCAGATAGACATAATAAGAAAAATATTTCAATCGACACTATTAAGTGGTCATCTAGGAACCGGTTCCATATTAGCACCAGGTTTTGGTACCCAAGGTTTTGGTAACCCTAGTGCTTAATGACATGGGAAAGATCTACATATTTATTATTGATGTTTTACACAGAATACTGGTTAATTCAGTAAGGAGATTTTCTTTAATATAGTTAGTTTGCATCTATACATAGTTAACTAACATAACTTACATAAAGTCGGTCATGGAGGAAGTGTTATTTGTCAGTGCTGCCTCAAACTATTGTTAATCTATACTTTTTGTACTGAACCCTGCAGCAGAACAAGATGAGCTTCCCTGCAGCCCAGCCCTACGGCCAGTGGGGCCAGTGGTACGGCAATGGGCCCCAGATCAGCCAGTATGTCCCAAATGGGTGGCAGGTCCCCACCTACGGCGTCTACGGCCAGGCTTGGAACCAGCAGGGCTTCAAGTAAGTAGCACGGTGTGCACAGGGCTCCCCTTCACCGCCTCCTCCTCCAGCACCATCAGAGTTCCCTGTCAAGACCGGGGCAGCGAGAGCCAGCTCTGGCCATGGGAGGGAGCCATGAATTCCCTCCCCCACCCCCACATCCTCCCACCTCCCCTCGCCAGCCCCTCACCTTGCTCATCTTGAGAAGATTGAGAAATAAGCATACATGTACACACAGAACAATCTGAACTTTAATTTCGTTGTTTATCATGTTTCAGTGTGTCATCATTGCCCACTGCACATCCTAATAACGGAAGGGTTCTGTACCCAAATGTTTCTGTCACCTTAATTATAGTGTACAATAGTTCAAAACTCTAGCCTGTTCCGAAAATGATGGTAAGAAAGCTGATTTCAACTAGCTTCAACTGCTTTTTTTTAAATTTCAAAACATTTAAAGATAATTGATTTAAATTGAGGAAAAATGATAGATGCTAAAAGCCCAGAACAAAGTTTTCACACATGGAGATAGTTTGTTGATGATGAATTAATTTCCCTCTTTGTAAGATTGCTACTGTGTGTAAGGACTGTGTTCTTTAAGGCTGTTCACTTGTTTTGTATGTCTACATTCATGTCATAGCTTTTTACAATGTTTTCCTTTTGATTTCATTGATCTATTTTTACATATACCGGAGAATTTGATCTGTATATGAATGTCAACAGGACATGTTAAATATCATTTGTAGGTTGTTATCAAATTTTGTTTTTTATTTAGACAGCCTATGTGCAGTGACGTTTTGTACACCCAAGAAAAATAAAGGAGAGGCGATGTGTCGTTGACAGTCTTAAATTCTTGGTGAAGAGCTGTATGAAGAGTCTCTGTACAAAGGTGTGAGGTAATGAAAACAGTGATAGTGTGTTTGTTGAATGTACAGTAAATGCACAATTCCTAAGATGGAGGCTAGGCCTCTCTTGACTTGAAATTTGAAGATAAAACTTTATCCTCTATAAGCTGTGTTATCTCCACACTGAACATAGATTTAGTTTAATTACATGAATGATAAAATACTTCAAATACATCACGTGAATTAGGTGAGAATTTACTTCTTTGTTGGACGTTGTGGCCAAATGTAGAAGTGTTGCAAGGCAGATGAAGTTAATATACATTCATTTCTACATCTACATTTTGTGTCTTATCTGTCTGTCATATGTTCGTGGTTATCGGCAGTTGTGGGCAGAAAGGAATATTTAGCTCGCTGCGCTTAGCCTGTATGCTCTTTGTCTGCTTGTCCACCTCATCCAAAGAGCCCTCCACTTTCTGTTTTGTTTTTTGTTTTTTTTCACCTGGTTTTTGCTAGCTTGATTTTGGCCAGCCTGCCTCACCCTCACAACCTCTGATAACTCTGTTTGTCTTCTTGTTCTCATTCTAGCCTGTCCAGATTCTAGTAGCTCTAATATAAACCGTCCCCTTTTGCTCCCTTTCGCCTTGTCTCTTCTAACCTGCTGGCATTTTGTCTTTCTGTCTCTCTCTCTCTTTACCTCCGTTTTTTGCAGTCACTTACCGGCCAGTGCTGGGTGGACTGGCATGAGCGCCATCAGTAACGGTGGGGTTATGGAGCCTACACAGGGATTGAATGGGAGTATGCTAGCCAACCAGCCCGGTATGGGAGCCGCAGGATACCCCACACACTGATAAGTGGGCAGGGTGGGAGATTTGTCAACCATCAGCCTCTTATTGGCTGTACGGTGCCCCACAGGGCTGTGTAACACCGCCTCCATTTGTGGCAGGACTAAGACTTTTACTTGGATGTGGAACCTAATGGGAAGGTTGACGTCTATAGGAGATGTAAATGGGATTTCATGGGGGTATTAAGGTAACAGGAGCCAGGGAGGAGCGATTTGACCCACACAGGTATTTACACCCTTTGTGGTAGGCAAGACTGGCCATGAACCAGGGCTCTTACCATTTTTAAGTTAACTGTAAATGAGTATAAACTGTAAAGGAGAAACTTTTGGAATTTTGTTTTTGGGTTTTACAAATTGCTTCCATTTCCACTCTGTCTCACACAGCCACCGAGAGGTTTGTCTATTTTTCTTTTTTTTTTTCTTTTTTTTAAAGAAACTGTTAAAAGTCTTGAGTCGTGCTAAGTTATGAACCTTAGTTATTATTTGAGGAATGGAAATCTGTTTAATTTGTTCTCATTTTCTCTTGGATTAAAATCAATTGCAGGGATTGTTGCCACTGCTGTTTCTCTGTAAGGGCAGATACATATTGCACAGTTTTTTCCTCTCTTGTACTTGGACAAATTTGACTACCAGGAGTGTTTTCCTTTTTTGCATTCCATTTCTCCTTCATATCTTTCAGACAGCCTCGGTCTTTTCGCCACATGTAAATAACCATTCATTTGAAACGATGTAAGTAAAATGCTACTGTTAACTGTGGGTGCTTGCTTTCTTTTTTTGTTTTGATAACTCGACAGTTAACTCCAACATTGTACGTAGCAGAGTGGCACTATCAAATGTGACACTGGCACAGTGCAACACGCGACTCTTCTGTGCAGGGATAGACAGCATTGCCATGCAGTGCATACTTAAAATTTAACACAATTCAAATGTTTAAAGGGTGAACATGTTTGACACTTTTGATGGTTTTTAATCTATTGAAACGCCAGTATTTTATATAAAAAAATCTGAGTGGATTCAACCTTTACACTTGCTCTTTATGCCAGAGAAATGAGGAGGCCTACATTGTGACTGTTGCCTTATAGAGCTGGTTTCTTTTACCTGACAAGATACTCTTTTTAATTAGGCAGTGCCTACAGACATTTTCAGACCCTTTTGTTTAGAAAGGTGTTAGCCCTAAGAACTGATGACTCTGCTACTGTAATCAATGTTTTCTTGCTTTGTCCAATTAAAATGCTAATGCACATAAACCATACTGTTTGTTTACTTTTTCTCATGGAGGGGTTTTTCACAAACCGCTGTTGAAAACATTTTATCCTAAACATGTATATTTTTTTTATCTTATTTCTGCTTTTAAAGGTTTTGTTTTGTGAACTGTTTTGCTGTGAATAGAAACATCTAAAATCAAATAAGTGTTTGGTGTGACCACCCTTTGCCTTGAAATGAGCGTCATTTTATCTAGGTGGACGTGCACAAAGTTTTTAAAGGAACTTAGCAGGTACAGTGCATCTGGAAAGTATTCACATCGCTTCACTTTTTCCACACTCAAAATTGAGCTCAGGTGCATCCAGTTTCCAGTGAGCATCCTTGAGATGTGTGTACAACTTGATTAGAGTCTACCTGTGGTAAATTCCGTTCATTGGACATGATTTGGAAAGGCACACACCTGTCCAAATATAAGGTCCCACAGTTAACAATGCATGTCGGCACAAACCAAGCCCTGAAGTCCAAGGAATTGTCTGTAAACCTCACACAGGATTATATTGAGGCACAGATATGGGGAAGGGTACAGAAAGATTTCTGCAGCATTGAAGGTCCCAACGAGCACAGTGAACTCCGTCATCCATTAATGGAAGAAGTTTGGAACTACCTTCCTAGAGCTGGCCGCCCAGCCAAACGATTAGTCAGGGAGGTGACCAAGAAATTATCAAAATCTTGAATGATAAACTTGCAGTAGGAATATTGGACAAACACAGTATTACTTTTGTGTTGGAGTTCTTAAGTTGAACTTTCAGGTACTAATGATGAGGAGAGGAAGGAGGAGGTGCAACAGAGGAAGAGGGGCAAGTACCAGGAGCTGGTGGAGGACTGCCCCTAGGAATGGGCAGTGTATGCCAGTGGAGGTGTGCAGTCTGGGGTTTGCTAATCATTCCCTCAGTAAGGACTCTGACTGAACTGTGGGTGTTATGGGAGTATGTAGAATGGGAGCCATTGACAACAATGTGGAGAGAGAGAGCATCAAGATGGCTCTGGTTAAATGGTGTGAAGAGGTGGGGTCAGTAGAATGCCACCCAGACACGCCCTCGTTGTCTGTTGCAAGACCCGAAACTCCCGATGACTCCAGGATACAACACTGATGAGTGTTTGCATCAAGAGAGGTGTGACTAATGAGATCAGCTATTGCATTAAGCAGGATCATCCTGTCTAACAAGTGTTGCTACTGAAGCAACTAAAGACAAAAGTTTCAAGGTTTACAAGGCCTATAAGGTACAACACATGCAGTCCTACAGTAGTTAAAAGTCAATCTTTACTTAGGTGTTAAGCTTGTTGATAGGAGCTGGAATAAACAAAGCTCTGGATCTAGTTACTTAAAAGACTGGCAACCTGAAACTGCTGCTGCTTCTCTGACACTGTTAGCAAAAAGAAATACTCCCTAACAAATGGAGTCTATGTTATCTACATTTGTATTCCAGTGATTTCCACTTGATATTCACACAATTATATGCGGAATCCAAATCTAGACCACCTTAAGCTCTGCTGCTCCCTCACTGTTGCCATACTTTGGTGATCTGCAATGCTTGCTTAACATTCAAACCAAATATTACACACACTCTTAACAGAGAAAAGGACCACCTGAAACTTTTTCTTTTTAAAATGGCAATTTTCTAAACTGATTGTAATTTTAATCCACCTGGTCACAGTGGGCTGGGTTACGAGATGTATGTTAAAAATGAGTACTGTGCAAGGCGCCAGTTTGTCCTGTACAACAGCATCTGGTTATTTCCTGGTAGGAAACTATGGGGATCATCTGAAAGCGTCTTCGGGAAGACACTGGGTGTGTGATTTTGTGTTTTGTGCACTAGATGGCCCCCTCAGTCCATGTTTCCTGCGTGGTGGAGCAGGCGGCCTTTACTGTTATTTGGCACTGTGTCAGTCAGACCAATCAGTCTGTCAGCATGTTAAATGACTGTCTGTCACTTTGGGGTGTGTTTGTGAGCTGTACCGTCTGTTAATCAACACACATCCATCTTTTATTTCCTGTCTCTTCCACAAGGTGTGGAATGTCCTCTTTTGTCACTTTTTATAAACTTTAATCTCCTTAGAAACTCTTTAAACATATTTATGCAACACTGTATACATGCACTGTACATGGGTGTGTTTGTGGCACATACTGTAAGGCAGCACTGCCAGCGCTCCTCAGTCAGAGTTATTGGGTCTAGGACAGCCACGCAGTCTGTCTGGCAGGAATAACAGCCAGCAAGAGCTGACAGGCTGATAAATGGTTTGTCTCTTCACAGCTGCTCGGCCAGGACCCGACTGGGCTTTAATGGACGGAGAGTCTGTTAGAGATGGAGAGAGAGAGAGAGATAGATAGACACACAGAGAGAGAGAGAGATGTCAGCAGATGAGTTAGTGAGCAGATTACAGCTGAAATCAATCAAAGCCGGCGCGCTCGCTTTCTCTTTGTGTCTGTCCTGTTTCCTTTCTCTCATCTTTTGATTCTTCTGTTTTTGAGGTACCTAAATCTATCTTGCACAATATACAAGTTATGTCTCTTTATCCATTAATGCACCATCCCCAAAATCCTGTGACAGATCTGTGATGTAGGCTGGGTATATAGGCTCTACATCTAATAATTATTGTTAACTGATCAGCACTGCATTGGCTGTTCATTTTGAGTATATGCTATGTAGGCTAATGGATAGTAGGCCTGAGTCAGACCTTATGACTCTCCTACATTCATGTCCCACCCCATATAACTGTCTCTAGTGGCCATTGTTCATGCCATGGCCATGTTAAGATGATGCTTCCCTGACCTGCAGAGCTGTGATCAAGGATCAAAGCAGACCATTACAGGGTGTTGATGCTGTAAACTCAACCATAAAGATTTTTTTTACCAAAAATGTTTCTCTATAGAGCTGGAGGACCAAATAGACTGCTGATAAAAAACAAAAGGTACTTACAGATCACCTTTTTGAGGGGCTAAAGGTGCTCAAAAGCTCTTGAAATTTTGCACACTTGTCAGAAGTGGTGGAAATTTATGTCTGATTTTGGTCTTCTTGTGCATGTCTGTGGCAAAATGGCCCCATACCGCCCCCTACAAAAGTTAAACAAATAAGTGCACGTCTTATCTAGATGTTGGAAATGTTTGGGGCAGGTGTGTCATCCCGCGACACGCAAAAAAGCCTCCTTTCATCCCAAACCCTAAATTCAACAGGATGTCAGCCATTTTGAATTGAAAGTGCATTTTTTTTGCCATTTACAGGCTCTGTGTTGTGCTTAGTGTGAATTTTCATTGACAGGAGTGTCTGTGCCCTGGTGTCAAATTTTGATGTTTCATCATGACACCAGAAGTTGTTGTAACTTGGGTGTACATGGTCAAATCTGATGACAAGTTTTATACTTTGATGTACTCCTCCTATCAGGTTGACGACCAGATCCACCTCAGATTTAGGCAGAAAAGTCATAAGGTCGTGATGATGCTACAGCTTGTGAGTTTTCATGAAACGCTGCTGCCGGAGTCCTGGCCTGAGGACATCTACATGCCCAGCCCAGTCTTTGGGAATCAAGAATTAATTTACCTCCTCTGCACAGTGTCCAAATCCATGATATTGCCGAGCAGCATTGACTAATCTGCAGCTAAGACGCCGCAGCGCCGTGGCCTGACGTGTGGGAAGTTGCGAGAGCCTGTTCATCGCTGCTTGCGGCTTTGATATCTTCTTATCTTTGGTACGTGACAATCAGAAGTCACATATTTCATATTAAAAATAAATGCTTGACAAGCTGACCTAATCATGCAACAAAGTCATTATAACAGGTTGGGAAAAAATAGCTGCTAAAATAGCGTTCTCACATTTAGTACAAGCCTGTCCACTAGCACAGATTTGAAATGTATAGTGACACCTAAAAGTTACTGGAATGTTTATAAACTGCTTTGCTCCAACCAAGTTTTGAAAAGACTGGACTAATTAAGTTACTTTGTTAATAAGCACATTTTGTAGATAATTTTGAGAGAGGGTTGAAGTGCGGCTGCGCTGCCTATATTTCTACCACTGGTGATGAAAACTGCAGGATCACGGTGTGTTTGTATTTCAAGTGGCTGACTGAGAACTGTACAAAGTGTGCTGAAGCATAAACTAAAGAGCAGGGGAATATGTTGAGGGCTTCAGAGACACGAGGTGCCCTGTGAATTGTTTGAGTGAACAGCGTCTGTGTGTGTTTGTCTGTGTTTCCATGCAAGTGACAGCTTGCGGTGGTGCCTGACAGTAAATAAACATGTTCCAGTAATTAACCTTGACAGGCCCAATGTGGTGGCAACAGCAGAAACCTGCTAATGACACAATTAATCCATAATTAAGGCATTCTGTCACACCACACTCACACTCAGTCACTGAACATTGTGTGTGTGTTGGAAGGATTGGTACATGTCTGCACAGGGAAATATGGTATCCTACGTACTAAAATAAGAGTATAAAAGTCACACTGGTTGAAAATACTTTTTTCAAAAAGCTTACTGACAATAAGTGAGCTTCTCTCATAGCACTGAATTACCATGTCTGGTTCTTGCATTGCTTTTCATTGTGTCTACATGTAACTAGAGTGGCAAAACCCAAAGCAATTGAAGGCACAGAAATGTAATCAGTGGAAGAATGTAGTATAAATATTTGCTAATTATTATGGACAGCAGACCAGACAGACAGACGCAGTCTTTGAAGAAGGTACAATAGTGTTTGTTGATGATGACGAACTCCTAAAATATGTACAGTCAAATAATGACCTTTCTTTTATGTAGGTTTAATTAAATCTGTTTTACACTTTTTATGGTAACTTGGGATCGACACCAGCTGAAGAGAGACAGAGAGCCATGAGAGTTTCTGTCCATGAGTCAGGGAGTCTATCTCTCAGTACAGTGTGTCTCATTGATGTGTGTTGGATAACAATGGAGCTCTATGACACAGAGGAATAAGATCGATCAGACTTTAGATAAACAGACAATACTTGTTAGAAGTAGTAGTAGTAATCTTTCAAGCTCTGTTAAAGTTGCAAACTGCAGGCCAAACTGACCTAAATCAATAATCATAATAAAATAACAGTGTCAACAGCCCAAGTCATGTGGAATCTGATCTTTTCCAGTTCGGATTTAAGCCACTTTCATAATGTGGTCGGATTTTTTAAAATGCGACGTCAGTCTGGACAGTTAGACTGGAATTCCTATGACTCAGATGTCACTCAAGAGCAACCGCCGCCACAATTATGCTCTAGCAGAAAGAAAGTGGAAAAACTAATCGCTCCACACTGCGACTCTGATTTGGGCCGCATTACAAAAAATAATGTGAACAGTCACTCAAAAAAATTGGATCTGGGCAATAAATTGGAATTGAGCATTAAGGCCTGCAGTGTGAACGTGGCTGACATGTTCTTCATAACAGTGAAGTTTGACACAGACTGCATGAATAAATGGATGATGTCAGCCGTTGTACAAACTCCTCAGATTCAACCTGTTGCATTAGAGGTCATCACTGATACTTGTGTGAGTTCTATGGCTCATAAAAACTCTTTGTTTTCTGAATATTTGTGTAAAAAACTAAACTGATCGGTGACCTACAGTGTGGCTATTTATTGGTTTGTTCCATGCGGTTCATAATGTGGATATTAGTTGGTTTAAAAGTTTTTGTGGTCGATGATATTAGTGACTCTGCCCGGGTTTAGTTTTTGCTGAATTTATCTTCCTGTTTAATATTCCAGTGCAACCTTTTCAGCACACCCCGAGGACATTTATAAGTGTTATACAATACATCCAATATAAATATTCAGTAAGTACTACTAGCTTTAAATAAACAAATATGCGATTCTATAATAAAAAACAACAAATGTGCTCCAATTTCATGTAGAAAATAGAATCAACTTCATCTCTGACCAGAAGTAGCAGCTCCATGGGTTTGCAAGTTGAATTCAAAGGTAAATATGTCTTGCTACATTAACCAGGAGTCAAAAAGTGAGGTTGAAAATAGAACATGAATACAGAAAGAGCCCATCTGCACCTGTTAATCATTACTTAGCATTCATACTGAAGACACTGTTCCCATTTAGCCTGTTAAATGTGTGTGTGTGTGCGTGTGTGTGCATGGCAGGTGGGAGCATTTGTCAGAACTGAGAAAAGCCTGTGCGACATTTAAAATTCTCATGTAAAATGGAAACATAGATAATATATTTTTTCATACAATGCATACTAGATTATGAGAGTTTGCAATTTCCGTTGCACTGATGTCTGATGTAATTTGATAAAAGGAGGTTGACAGTGCCAAACAAAATCCTCTTATCCTTAAAGAACTTGGCTCATACAGATCCTTGGTTTTAAACGATAACGGTTTTTGGCTTTTGAATGCCATTTTGGGATTAAAGATCGGACATTTTGTGATGATATTCAGATCGTTTTTTATGACTATTTGCATTAAAATCAAAGGACATGGCTCGCTCCAGCAATTTGGTGTTGCAGTTCCATGAAGATTCACCAGAGACAGATTTTCCAAAGAATGATCAAGGACAGACTTCCAAACATGCTGGCCAAGTTTGTCTGTAATGGGGGCGATATTTATGCACATAGATCAGTTGGATATTTAAAATCTTTAATGCTGTGTATACCACAAAGGAAATGATCAATTATGCTGATGTGGTGGCAGAAATCCATCCATTCATCCATCGTCAACCGCTTATCCTGCGTACAGAGTCGCGCTGGGTGGGAGGAATCTCAGAGAAATATTATCTGCACGGCTACAAACTCCTCAATGAAAGTGTGGGAATATATTTTCGTCATTTTGTTGAACTGACCCTTCAAATTCAGATTAATAAAACTGGGCCAGCAGCTTTATAAAGCAGAGTGAGGCGGGTGTCACTGCAGGTCTTAGAGACTGTCAGGTCTGTTGAGTAAGAAGAGAAGGAACACATTATATCAGTCTGGCTGAGATCCTGTTTTCATAAAATGGCCAGACATTTGAGCTCACCATCATATCAGCCTAACACAACACAAACTTTACTGTGCCTGGTCTTGTTCGGAGCTCTGCCGCCCTGTTTATAACTTTGACAGCTTTATTATGTACTTTGTATACAGCTTCAGCGGCAAGTCAAATTCCTGGCATGTGTAAATAGACTTGCAGGTGATTTTGTGCCTGTCAGGGTGTTCGCTAGACATTCGTGACTGATTTATAAGCAGTACGTCAAACACAACCTGAATAATCCAGCAGGCAAGTAAAGATGAAACTGTCCTCTCAAGTACACTCCAATTTAAACACACACATGCCTGCACACACTCACTGTTGTACACCCACTTGTAGAAAAACACCACACCATGTACACGTCAGGACACCTGTGTGTTTAAAATGTGGTTATAATGTGTGTGTGTGTGTGTGTGCGTGTCTAGATACGGTGTTATTTGTGTCTGTTGCGACCATTTGTGTTCTTACATGTGTGTGTGTGAGCGGTTCGCCCACTCACTAGCGGTTGTGTGTCTGTCAGGGTGTGTCAGGCTCGGCGCTGACAGGTGTGTGTCACCTCATCATTCAAGCTGTCAGCGCGGCAGACGGGGAGGAGGAGATGGGACACAGATGAAGGACACCGGTTGGCTGTCGCTCAGCCCGAGCCGCTTCCTCTGCGCACGCATTTTAGAGGGAGTCTTGGAGAAGTCCTATGTAGGACAAAGGCAGCCTGCGGCTAACTCCCCCCCATTACCACTGTCTGTAACGCTCCAAATGAAAGAAGAAAAAATCCCCCATCTGACTTGACTCATCGCTCATCACCAGCACAGTGAGAGTAAGAGAGAGCTCCATGGATCAAAGACTAGATGTCATATCCCCCTCCCCTTCCATAAATTCATCCAAAAAGCCAAAGCGAGGGCTGTATGTATCTATGTATGTATGTGTGTGTGTGTGTGTGTGTGTGTGTTGGAGGGGAGCAGCTTGCCAAGCTCCTCGACTTGCAGCATGTGTTTATATACTTTGTCACTCAAGAAAATGAGATGTGTAAATCCAAATGTCAGCGAAGAAGAGGAGATTTCTGACAACGCTGAGAATCATGTTCCAGATTGTTTTTCTTCTTCTGCTTTTTCTCCTTCTTCTCTTCACTTTAGGCCCACTGGACGCGCTGCTGACAGCTTCATGGCTGACAGAGAGAGGAAAGAAGATCTGAGCGCTAATAGAAAGAAAAAGGAAGAGGGAAGAAAGATGGTAGATGATCTTTCTTAAATGCATACACACATACACAAACAGGGGCCATATAACCGCCAGGGTCAGTGCAGCATGTCTGAATGTCTGTGTTTGACATTATGCACTTACTTCGTGTGGATGGTGTGTGAGTGTGTGTGATGCTTTCAGAGTACAGATTGAACTGGAGTCTCTGCAGTATTCGATTGACACCGTAATGGAAGGTAGGATATGTACGTGGATTGTGTGTGTGTGTGTGCCTGTCGCCAGCATTCAGTGGCTCTGCCATTCAGTGGTACATACGCAGGGTTGACAGCTCCCGCTTAAAAGTGTCACTTGACATTACCCATAAAGCACCAGCAGAGAGAAAGAGGAGAAGGGTGGGTGGAGTGGAGGATGGGGTGGTAGATGTGTGTTTGCGTGTGTGTGTGTGTGTGTGCGCGCATGTGGTACTTGCAAGGAAACAGAAATACAACGATAGAATGGGATATTTTTTGTTACTTTTACCTGTATATTCTCAGCCATTAACCAAATACTGCTGCTCTATTCTGGTTTGTGTATTCCACTGGTTCTCAAATTTAGGGCTAGAGGCACCCAAGGGCCCCCCGACCAAGGTCCTGCTCCCTCTCATGCAAAATGAGAAACAGTTACTTTTAGATTTCCTTTCTCAGAGAAAGGCAGTCATAAGAGAATGCTGCCACTTAAGATTTCACTGGAAAGCCACCTGTAAAGAGTTTAGATGTCAGGTATGATTTATGGAGAATTACTGTCTGTGCTGCATTGACAGTAATTCTACACAAAATCACTGCTGCTACAAACCACAGCGACCATCCAAGTAAATGAAACGCAGCCCTGTACTTTAAAGATGCATTATATTCCATTATAAAGATCAGTGTCATTGTAAAATAAATTGTAGGTCATTATGTCCATACTGACATAATGAGAAATTTCAGTGTACTGTGTGACAACTGTTTCCTGTACATATGCCAATAGCTTGATTTGATATCGCTAGTACTTACTTATACTTCAACGTGCCATGTTCAATGTCTGCTTAGACAAGATCTGGTAACTGGCAGTTGGAGTACTTCTAAGGCTTTGATGGACATGAAACTCAAAGACAAAAGCCTGTGGACATAAAAGTGAACTACAAGTCCCAAGGTACATTTTAGGAAGGAGCATCCAATCACTGAGGTTAAAGTTTTGTGGCAGTTGCTAACAACAAACAGAAAACTGGTAAACTCCTGGTTGAGTGTTTAACCTCAAGTAGTGGGGTGGAGCAGTTCTTTTATGCATGGGTCTCCATTTGTCTTGTGCCCATTCCTGTCAATAGTCTCACCCTATTCCAGTTGTCTGCAGGTGGTGGTGATACACCAAGAAACGCACTGGCAAGTGCCAGTAAAGGCAGTGAAGAAATGGACTGCTAGCTAGTAAACAACGCAGAATTTAAAATCCTTAAAAAAAATCAGCTTTCACAAATGCATTTGTTAGATCTCAAGGATGTACACAATGGGCCCGATTTACTAACATCCTGTATAGAGTAATAAATTGCATGAGCATTCTATTGCACATGTAATTTTAGTACCTGTTATGGGTGATTTATTAAGAATTATAGCGTAAGTGACAAGAGGAGCAAACACAATGGAGGTGGGAGGTTTTTGTGTGTTTTAATGGTTTCCGCCATGGAGAGTCGGGAGGGAAAACAGCGTCAAAACCTTGGTTTGTTTCATTCAGTGCGTCCTAAGTATGTGGAAATCGTATGTACCTGCCCATCCTGCCTAAGATTGCCGCCTTGGGACAGCATACCTGGAAAAACTGCTTTGGGAAACCCCAGCAGAATCAGCTACAGTATGCTGGAATGACCCAGTCACAAGGAAATGCTAGCAGATCGTGCTTCATCCAGCCAGGGGGAAATATCACCGACCGTCCGCACTGTGCCCGTCCGGTTGCTCCGCAATCTCCTCTCCCTGTCCCTGTACGCCCCAACGCCCCATTTCCTCTCCGATACCTACAATGGGTTGGGTCACTATTACAACAGGCGGGCAGATCTGAATAGCAGTCATTCCCTGTGGCTGGATGAATTTTATGTGTGATCCGTGCACTACTGCAGCTGGGGTAAATTTGCTTTGAGAAATTTGTTTCATATGCATGAATGTTAATACAACAGTATTGCCAAAGCTACAGGATACTACAAAAAAATTCTATTCATATAGTTCATTGAATAAATAAAATAAAATAATTCTATTTCAATTCACATTGGATATAGAATAATATTATCTAATATTGTTAATTTCTCTACGTTTTCTTTCATTACGGCTGTGTCTCCTGGCAACAATAACAGAAGCTATCTCTGCACAACACTTGGCGGTTTGCACCTTCTTTTCAAACGTATCAAAAACAGAGGCTGTTGCACTCACATGAAATTGCGTTTAGACTTGGTCGATCACGTTGCATGTAGTAAATAAATGTATTTGCATGGGACGCCCCAAATTGTATATTCATTAAGGCAAAAGTACTAAATGAATAACAGGTGCTATCTTGCACTTTTTTTCCTTGCACTTTTGAAAGACGTCATTCTGCACGCACACCGTTAGTATATCAGCTTACGTACTAATTTGCTGGTGATATCAAGTTTGCACACGTTTTTACTCATGTAAACCTTTAGTAATCAGTTTAGTATCAGGCCTTATGTGTTTTGCTCAAGCAGGAAGCTTCCGGGCGATCTGATACGAACACGGACGTCCCTGAAATCTGAATTCTATTAAACGACCAGCAGGGATTAACTCTCCTGGTTGCAAAAAGAAGTCCAGCTCCAATAGAAATAACGGTCAAATGACCCTACTTCTCAGCTGAATAATTACCTAAATACTTTCCTAATATGTTTATGATCTCAATCACTTGTTTCATATCTTCTTCAATACAAAATGTTCACTTAGTAAATATCGGTCCCATTTATTTGCAAATAAACCATAAATCAAAGTATGCTTCAGGGTGGGATTATCTATGATTGACAAGTTGTTACTATGACGAACTATCAATCAGGCTAGAGTGACTCGTACCCACAACACTGTGTAGATTTAACCAGCGCTGTTGAAGAAGCTTATTAAGAGTTGGCTTTTTACTTTCTCTGGTGGATTTTGGATAAATACCGTAACTGTGGTACAATGTTTTTGGTTCCAGCTGCAACAGGGATAAATTTGGAATTTGCCACAACTCTGATTTGTTTCCTCTGCTTTGCAATGGCAGCCAAGGTTTATGAGTATTGTTGTATTTAGAGTTGTCTGCTATGCCAAACTTTCTCAGAAACAATGTTGATGTTCATGACTTTGATCATTCACTCATTTCTATGATGAGAAATATAGAGGATATAATTAAAAGTTTTGGAGGAATAGGAACAGGAATATACAGCAGAAAAAATACATCTGAAACCAGCTTATTTACTTTAAATAACACAAAACATGAATATGGATGAAATTATTTGCCCATAGCCCTTTCAAAAACTGCATAACTATTAATATTTTATCAGATGGAAGTCACAAAATGCTAATGACCATGTCTGCTAGCAATGAGATTTGATAGCATTCTTAGACCTAGACTCACTGTATATTCAGTCCAAAGCTGAATTTCATCCTCTCGTTGCTTTCCTCGCAGAGGTTTTATTGCTGAGTTACGGCAGCGTGTTCACACACAACACGTTAATGCGAATGAACACAACCCACAATTGTTACAGCTGTTGAAGCCAAAGTAAATATTTTGCTGTTATTTTTTTGCAATAAACGGATTAAACTGATGCCGAACTAAACTACAATGTGATGCTGATTTGTTAAACATTGTGCTTTGTCAGGTCTGTCTGCAAGACAGCAGGACGACAACTTTTAAAATGTTTGTTTTCTGAATGGAGTTCTAATTGATCAGGCCTGTGCTATGCTAACTTGTTCACAGTAAAGTACAACGATAACTGGAAATAACGACACATATTTTCTGAACTTACCAGGTTCTTCAACATCCTTGCTTTCTTTTCACCAAGCAATGTCAAGTTTTTATATAAATATGAAGCAACAGTATCACAGAGCTCTGGGTGAACACTGACGCTAACAACAACAGTGGAACTAGAAACACTGCAACTTGCTACCAAGAAACGCTGAAGAAGATAATGAAGATAATGGTGAAGATAAATCGATGTTTAATCCCCCAATTTAATAAAAGCAGTTATTTCTGAGCTCCCCCTCCTGAGCTCTGAGATCCCCCCCCCGCCCTGCCTGGTCCTCTCCAAACTACGCTTTGAAGCCATCGGTCATGTCTGGAAAATATCAAAGTTGATAGGCTATCACGACACAGCATCATGCAACTTTTTTGCTGGAGTTGAAAATTTTCAACTCATGCAAATCCCTTAATGGTGCAGGCTGCAGGTCCTCTGCACGCGTCTCTCCTTGTATTTGCATTGATTTTGTATTGGGCTCTCAGTTTGCATTTGATCTGAATGCAGATTTAGAAAAAGATTACCCAATGGTTTGCTTAGGATGATCTTCACCAACTTTAACTGCTGTTGCATGTATTTTTGTTTTATTTTTTGAAGGAGGTGTGGATGTTGAAAGTGTCTATCTGAGTAGTATTTTCATCATCTGCCATGCCAGAAACCCAACCTGTTTATGCAGGAAGACTAGTATAGTGCCTTCTTCCTGCGTTGCCTCTTAAACACATTGATTAGAATAGCTGGAGTAGCTGGGTAATTTTACTTAACTTGACGGTGGGTATATAAAACATTCCTTTCTTGCTCTCTTTACACTTGTTGTAGTCAATTGACACATACATTATGTTTTTGGCTTTGTAACGTTTTTATAGTTTATTTCTGTTTACATTTTTTGATATATTGTACATTGTCTGCTATGTAGCAGAAGGGAAATGCAAACTGCATTTCATTTTACAACCCTGTTGTAATATGACGATTAAATCTAGCTTGTACCTTTTTAAGTGGTCAGGCCAAGCTAGATTATGGGAGTTAAGGGCCACATGTCAAAACATGTCTTTCAGTCTGCCATGGGGCGCCATAACAACAACCCCCATCGCTCGAAAATCCAACTATCACCATTCTCCTCATGTCAATCAGTCACTATCCGAGGGCACAATCAACTCTCTCAGCTCTGTTTCCTGCCAATGTGCATAGTGATATGCGACACACACACACACACACACACACACACGTAGGCACACACACACGTAGGCACACACACAGAGGCACACTCTTAGCCACAAAAGGTAATATCAGTTATTGGCAGTCCCTCCGTATGTGCACAAACCAGTCAATAAGAAGACAGCAAAAATCTCACATTGTAAATAAGTTGAGATAATCTTCATAATCAGTGTACTTAAGTGTCTTGTGATGGAGATGTAACTGGTTTGATGAACATGTGTGTGGGTTTTGTGTGTGTTATGCACAGCGGTTGTTGAGATGAATTAGAGACGTTTTACCATTTTTCATTTATACTTCACTGGGTAAATTTAATTGGATTCTACATTGGTTTTTGTTTAAGTTTGTGTGTTGGTCCTGGTTCCTTCAATCTAATTTCAATGCACTACAACCTAGACCATATGTCCTATGTTATGTTCTACTCTTGACATTTCAAGTTGTACATGTTTACTTTCCTATGTCTTGTGCCCTTCGTTCAACATCCTACGTTATAATATCCCAGAATATATATCCTCCATCCCATGACCTGCACCACTTAGGTGCGCAGACATGATGTTAAAGTATATTGCTCTTTCTGCAGATTCAGAATGGGCCAAAGCAACAACCAACGCCACAGGAGGGTTTATCCTCATATTATTGCCTCATTTTATTAGATTTAGTAAAGGTTTGAATGTTTAGCGTTTATACACATAATAAATAAACATTTTCTGTTATCCCACCGGTAGTGAAATCATACCCACTGACTCCTGACTGGGTACATATTGAATTTTGTGCATTGATATACTCTGCAGATATACTGTATGTTAGCAGAAACTCAGAGGACAGGGTAGAGAAGTGAATTTGTTTGTTCTTCAAATTCTGTCACTTTGTCTTTGCTGGTTCTCTCACAAGTTTAGCTTGGCAACTCATTTTAGCCCCCCAGGCAAAAGCACTGCAGACGCCACCAGACACCAGATTTTCCTCCACTCCAGGGGAAGGATGAGGGTGTTTTGCATATTCTTTTTACTTAGCTGAACCTCTGTTTTTGCTTTGCAGCAGTTACTATAAAAATTGGTATTCTATCAGAGGCCGCCAATTCTCGTAAGGGGCCCAGAGTGAAGTTTTGATCCTTGATCACATAAATCACAAAGGCAGGATGTTGAAGATCCAATAGTAGAGGGGGAAATGCGCTGGTTTGTGCTTTTGTGTGACTCAAAAGGTGAAACGGTCCACTGAAGTTCAGGACATGTCACTAAAACTATCAGGGGTTAGGAAATCGACTCTCAGGGAATGCTCACAGGCGGCCTGGTTGCTTGCACTATTTTGCCCTCTCGTTAATCCTTCGCTGGCATGCACTCACATTGCGCGTAACGATCCGAGCCAGAGCACGTTGATGTCATCACTCTTTTGAAAAAAAAGCGCACAACACAGTGAGGTTAATGTCGCTAATGAGTTAGCGATCACAATAGATACGTACTGTGCCCAGCTGAGCCTAATGTGCCCTAATGGGCACGGTACGGATCACCTAGTGTGAGTACACCCTCAGCTGAGCCAGCCATATTAAAAATGTATGCATTAATAATGCAGGCAGGCCCTTTGGATAAAAATGGCAGATATTATATTTCTATCGCACATCCTGCACTGGATTTCACAGGAGAAAAAATGATACTTTAAGAGGCAATATTTCAGCTTCCGTCATGACAGACTCAGACAGACAGAAAAGAAAGCGAGGACTAGCTGAAGGAGATAAAAGTGATGGACGGCATGTTAAGTGGATATTTTACTCCAGTGTAACTGTGTCGTGACAGGGAGGATTATGATGTGACACACAGCTGCTTGGTGCGCCTAAACCCAGTGACTGACACATGTCAGTGATATTTGTAAAGGCTCCACCAATGGAAGTCAGATAAGTCAATCAGGCTGAGTGAAACAACACGTGTCTGACATTGTCAGCTATGAATTTTACATGAACCCGCTGTCGCAGTGCTGCGTTTGCCCGGGGGCAGGCCAGTTGGTAGAGGGTTGGTGCACACTTGGAGCACAGGCACCTATTGGAATAAGATTGGTGCCCTGGTGCCCCTCCTCTGCCATATTTCTGAACTTGACTGGTAATTGGCATTTTATTAATAATGAAGAAATTACATGTAGCTCAATGAGAAAAGCCTGTAAATTAAGAGAAAGCAGCACTGGAGGACTATGTATTTACAGCGCTCATTTGCCATGAGCTACTTGAGGGTGAACTTCAGACACTGGATTAGCATTATTGACATATTCACACAACAGATCACAGCTGTGAAAAAGAAAGTTGTCTCTTTTTAAAATGACATGTCTTGCAGACAATTGTATATTTCACAGATTGCAGAATGTATATTCATTTTAAAGAAAAAAATATTTATCAATCAATCAATAAAATAATACATACTGATCCAAATAAAAGTATATTTAAATAAATATTTTAAGTATAATAATTGAAACGCTGAAAGCTGAAACGAAGAAATAAATGTACAATTAAATGCATAATTAAAAGAATGTTGAAAAAGTGTTGAAAAACATAAAAAATAAATGTGAATGTAGAGAAAAATAAAATAAAAATTAAATAAAGGCCTTAATTTTTAAGTTCTCATTAATTACCAGCATGTATTTGTTCATTCAATTATGGTTTTGATTATTTCTGTTTCATTTATTTATAGATTTATTCTTGTATATATTTATTCAAATACTTACTATTGATGTATACGATTTAGTAACGGTATGTGTGTACGTGTGTATTCTATCAACGTAGAAACAACAGATATCTCAGGTTTTCATTTTGGTTTGATCTCTGGCATGCCATGTTTGGGTGTAAAGTGCAGTCAAGTGCTTGATCTCATCTGACCCAGACAAAACACAACAACACTCTCACCACCACCACAACACACACACACACACACACACACACACACACACACACACACACACACACACACACACACACACACACACAAATGTATACACTCATAAGCCATCTGAGTAAGATCAGATGAGACACAGCTACCACAGATAACAGCATTGATAATCTTGGGTGGCATATAAAGCCTAAAGTCTACGTGTGGTCTCTCACATATTCTCACATTCCCAGTATGTCTTTCTCAGGTTCACATGTGTACACCCTCTACTCCCTTTCTTGACTATTTTCCTCTTGTTCCCCTCCCTGTTTCTCCTTCCCAATCCTCATTTCTTCCTCCTCATTGCTGCCTGGCGTAAATGTGGGAGTGATTGAGGAGGGCTGTATGAGCAGGCTGACAGAGCTCATCTCTGGCCCATGATGCATGGCTTCCCTGGGCCTCCCTGCTGCCCCATTACACCCTGATTAATTGGCCCTGCTTAAGTCAATAACTCATCTGTTAAAAAACAAAAAGCTCCAGTGGAGAGGAGGAGGAGATGGGGAGAGGCAATGAAGGACATGAGAGGAGCAAGCAGGCAGTAGAGAGAAATAGGGAGAAGGAAGCAAGACAATGGAGTAAACGAATGTAGCCAGAACAGCTGAAAGTGCTTAAGATGCAGTTATACACACGCTCTTAAAAGCAAATGCTTGCATTCCCTGTCAGATCTGTCACTATTGAATCTTTTCTACATGTTAAAGTAGTATCCACTCATAATAACATTTTAAAGAAATTTAAAAAGTCACTCTACAAGTGGCTCTACAAGGTCATCTGGGCTTCACAGCAATTGAAATACACTGAACAAAATTCTAAACGCATCATGAGATGAACTCAAAGATCTTTCTCTATGAACACAAAAGGCCAATTTCTTTTTTACAGATCTTTCAAAATCTGTGTCAGTGAGCACTTCTCCTTTGCCGAGAAAATCCACCCACCTCACAGGTGTGGCATATCAAGATACTGATCAGACAGCATGGGTAAGCACAGGCTTAGGCTGGCCACAATAAAAGGTCACTTGAAAATGGGCAGTTCCATCACATAGCACATTGCCACAGATGTCGCAAGTTTTTAGGTAGCGTTCAATTGACATGCTGACTGCGGACCCACCCAATAAAATGCAACTGCATACTTTTGAGTGACCTTTTATTGTGGCCAGCCAAAGGCCCCATCCACTCTACTCTGTTTTATTTTACAAACAGAGAATTAAAATGAATATGATCTCCGTACACACCAGCGTTTTAGAGTTGATCTCTGTCTACATCAAAGCAACTGAAAACGCACAGCTACAACCCGTTCAGGTACACTTGGCATGTGTGTGTCAGTGTAAACATGAAGCATATTGTCTATTCCGTAGTTGTAGAAGATTTGGCGAAAGACTAAATACATACAGACGCAGCATCAGACTATTTTTTTTATTTTTTGCATGGACCAGTATCGAGCTGGGACTGTTACTGAATGTAACACGCAACAGTGGTGGTGGAAAACAGACTGGAAGTCAATGCAAGGCAAGGCAAGGCAAGGCAAGGCAAGTTTATTTGTATAGCACATTTCAACAACGAGGCAATTCAAAGTGCTTTACATAAAACATAAAAGCAACAGGGAAAAAATAATAAAAGTTACAGTGTTAATAGTTACAGTGTTACAATCATGGTTAAAAAGCTAAAAACAAAGAAAAAGA
>JAPMOB010248526.1:0-12028 GCA_029875015.1 Lepomis gibbosus
ATATATATATATATGTGTGTGTGTGTGTGTGTTTTTAATGAAGAAACTCATTGTTACATTTTAGTAGTTGAGTTTTCTCCTTGTTTATGGCATTAAAGCTTAGGCGATTTAATTTCGAAGCATTTTTGTTATTAGGCTGTCATTGTGTCTGTCTGCCTACCTGTGGATGAAGATAGGAGTTGGAGGAAAGGCTCTGAGGGAGTCTGTGGCATTTTTTCAGTTGGATACTTGTTGCTTAGACCCTAATGTGTTGCCTACATCTAAATACCATAAAACACAGCATTACAACCAGACGGAATGGTCAAAAGGAAGATTAAAACTAAAGATATTTCATATGCTACAACATTTTAAATTGTGGGATGTATAAGTAAATAGTCTATATATGTATGCGTTCAGGAGATTTGTAAAGCACTCCCATCGTTTGATTTGCATAATCAAACAAATGTTTATGTAACCACACCAAGGGCGTCACTTTGTGGTGGGGACAGATTAGGGGTGTGATGATACACTTAATGGGGTCATGAACGCAAGTCAAGAAGATATTTTAAAACTATTTCTAAGAATTATTCTATGCTGAAATATATGAGTGGCGGTTTGGGGGGTCCTCCCCCAGAAGATTTTGAGCATCCAACACTTAATTTCCTGCATACTAGAAACATTTTCTGCACCGATTTATGCTGAAAATGCCTTTATTTACAGAAAGGGAAATACAAAATTCAGGTGGCAGGTGACAATTCAAAATCTAAAAATGTAATGGGCTATAATTCTGTAGGCCAAGTCTGTAGTTTGTTTCTTTAGCTCAAGTTACTTCTTTTGGACATACAGATTTGTTTCTTTTATAAGTGTGCATTGCATTGCACGTTATCTTGTGAAAATAAATCTTTCTCAAAGCGTTTCAATATGTCATCATATCTTGTTGCTTTCAAAAAGTGGTGGGGACATGTCCCCAGCGTCCCCAGTGTAAGTGACACCTATAACCACACGTGAAGCTGAGAAGGCCAACAGAATGGTCATGCATTTCTTTTACAGAGTGACTCATCTTCTCAGCACTAAAGCGTAAGGTCCGGGTTAGGCCACGCCCCCTGGCTCCTACCTGTCGAGCAATGTAAAAATTCCTAGCTCCCACCTGGACAAACACTGAAGCCGAGATGAGTCTGCCGGACTACAAAACACGTGAAAAACAGTTGTCACCCGCAGCTCCAGTAAGAAAAACTTTTAAGTACTTTTAATAATATCACAGTTTGGATATTTAGCGGAGCAGCGAGAGCTAAACTGAACCCTGAAAGCTTTTAGGCTGCCTGAACAGGTGGATGAAACTTTGCCATTGGCCTGCAGAATTAGCCCATTATTCACTGCAGGTATTTACTCTGCTTGTTGAAGGCGGTTTTAACAGCTGACATGTTCCACAGGAATTTATAATCCCACTTCGAGGAAACTCCCGAGTTATGGTTGAGTTAATAAATCTCGTGTTTGGGGATTATAAACTAAGCAGCATAATAAGAAGGACAATGGTGGTGGAGTAGAAGTAAAGTATCCTGTCACCAAGTTTAAGCTCTAAGTCGTAAAAAAGAGTAAACGTACTGCGTGAAAACAACTCGTTTAAGAGAGAAAAGAGAAGGCGAGAAAAGAGAAGGAAAGAGCCGCACAGGCCTGCTTGTATGTAACTGAAATTAAATTGTTTGTGATAATTTATCTGCCTATTATGATCAGATAGTTTAAAATCTCACAGCTCTCACAGGATCAGTGCTGTGCCACAATATTAATATTAATATTATTTTATCAGCCTATCCAAAAACGACAACATCTGTGTCAATGATAAAATAATGTGTGCTGTGACTGCTGTTATCTGGTTTTCCACAAATGGAGTTTATACTTAGTTTATTGTTTACATTCCAGTTTTCAGCCATAATTAGTCAACATGGATTTCCCACTTTATCAAAAAAGTGTATAAAGTTTTTAACAACATTTAAAAAGATACAAAACTCTTTGTATCTGGTTTTGGAGTTTAACATGAATGATTTAGTCCTGCAGACCTGCTGTCACTGCTGCTGGACCTCGGTGTTTCAGGAATAACAGACATGACTGATTTTCTGAGGCATGTGTCTTATCACCCTGAGCAAATCAATTTGTAGGTGACTCATGCTGACGCCTTTCGTGTGTGTGTGTGTGTGTGTGTGTGTTTTAAAGTAGCCTAACTGAGGTGTTATATTGCTGCTTTTAAGTGTGTAGTTAAAACTCGACGTTATTCAATTTCTTTCAGTCTACTGTGACCAGATATTATTAACAACACGCAGAGCAAGATTTTATCTATATATTCATCATATGAATTAAATATAGCCTAATATCTAAATTATAACCCTGATACTTGATTTTAAGGCCAATATTTGTTTGAAAAAGTCTCATAACACATTAGTTGATTTTTTTTCATAAACAAAACAATATCAAACACCTCTGATGGGGTTCACTATCACATGCACACGTTTGATAACAAAGATATGTACAGGACATTGGTTAAAATACATGTCTGTGCTCTCTGGTGTACAAACTACTGTATGTTATAGTGACTCTTGTTTCCAAACTACCTTGAACACATCATTGGCATTTCTGCATGGCAATTTTATTAGAGGTGAAACTAGTCAACTTAAATTGTTAAATTTTCATGATCATTTTTGGGCAAAAAAATGTCTGGTTCAGGCTTCTCAAATGTGAATGTTCAATTGTTTTCTTAGTCTTCTATAATATTAAACTACATATGTTTTAAGTGTTGGACTGTTAAGCAAAACAAGACATTTCAAGAAATTAATTTGGGATTTGGAAAATATTTTTTAAAACTCTTTTCTGACATGGACTAAACAATTAATTGAGAAAATAATCACCATATTAATTGATAATGAAAATATTCTTTAGTTGTTATTTCATATAACTTATCTGTCATATATATGTCAATACTCAAGGAAGATGACTTCTGGATACTAAACACTTATCTTTACTACAGTATCCCAACAAGAGAGTTAAACTCGACTCTGGCCTCATTTTAAATGTGTGTATATATACACATACGACAGCTGCTCAAACATTCTCTTCTCTTTTTGATAAAGATATTTTATTTGATATTATTTATCTCCACGTTATTTACTTCATGTGCAACTACACATTGAATTTGTGTTGACAGTTATGGTCACATCTCCTACAGGACATTTGAAAACTAAACCGTGGTCACTTAAAACGGTCTCCAAAGCAGCAGTGCAAAGGGAGACAACAGTTCCATATAGAAGAATAAATCAATAATCTTTCTCCTCAGCACTCTCCTGTTGTGCAGTTAAATGTCGGGGGTCACCTGTTCAGCACCTCTCTGAGCACGCTCAGGAAACACCCCGACTCCAAGCTGGCTGAGCTGTTCAGCGGGCAACCCAAACTACACACTGACCCACAGGGACGCTACTTCATCGACCGCGATGGGTCCCACTTTGGAGGCGTCCTCGACTTCCTGAGATCAGACTGGCTGCCCACAGAGAACATCCAGGAGGTTTGAGTCCTGCGGTTTCATTTATAAATAATCAAACTGCCTCATCTGCCTTAAAGAAATCCTGATAGTTTACTGGAGTCTAAAGCTGAATGTATTTTTGCAACATAAATCCTCCTGGCGCTTCACAAACAGACGTCATCTGTCTGCATGTTTAAATGTATTTAAACATGATGTGCGTGTATCTGCAGGTTCACCGGGAGGCGGTGTACTACAACATCAAACCGCTGATCAAACGCTTAGAGGAAACTCCTCGGCTGTTCGGAGAGCTGGTGGGAAGGCAGCAGTTCCTCTCCAGGGTCCCGCACTACAAAGAAAACATCGAGGTCAGCTACACTCACTGATGCGGCGCGAAAGCAAAACAAATATGCTCTCCATATCCAAAAACTTGTGACCTATAAAATCACAGCGGCCTCCAGCTTTGTTGCTCAGCTCTCATCGAGTGTTTCTACTCGTCACAGGTCAATTTTCCAGCACCAGCATTTTTTTACCTGACTTTGTGTTGATGTAGTATGTACACTCTTGTAAATGTAAAAGACAAAGAAACCAGAACCCAAGCTAACTACACAACTCTTTTTCTATTTATTCCTGGCAAATCTCAACCTTAGATGGATTGTTTTTTTTCTGGGAAAGTGCTAATAATATCTGCATAAAAATATCTCAGATTGTTGCCTTCATTATAGCTTTTTGTCATGTAACAGATATAAAATTCAATATATTACAGCCACTGAATTAGCATTTAGTGTACTTCATTATTCAGTCAGACGGTGTTCATGTTAGTTTTCTGTTTGGGGAGGGGGATTGTTTGAATTATTTGTCTTGCAGAGAGAGGGGAATTTGTTATAGGTGGTTATTTCTGTAAGACAGAAACCTCTACACCAACGCTGCTCTCATTCACACTTTTTTGTGTAGTAAGTAATGTTTCACAATGTTCTTATTTTGAATCAGCAAACCTGTCCTGGTGAGGGGTTGAGCAAAATGATTGAGTTACAACACCGTAGAGTTTGAAGGATTTATTTAACAAAAGAGAATAAACAGAGAAGCACTACAACACAAATCAGCTGGACCAGACTAGGACAGTCACTGACCTCTGGTCCAGAGAAAAAGGCTGCGTGATCATTTCCACAGTCTAGGTTTCTATGTTTTTGGGAACAAAAGATCCTCTCTCAACCTTACCTGGTCCATTTCAAAGCATGGAGAGGAACAGCTAGTAAGGAAGACCATTAAAACAACACCACATCCATGACCTAAACCCTACACATGTGGACAGACTGGAATGATGAGAATAATTATAAAAGGAACAGGTTAAAGATTAAAACAATATGTGACATAATAAAAATAGCACTCTAATAAGTAGTTGCATTAAAGATTATAAGTAAAGAAAACTTTTTTTTTCTGCTGTCACAACGGCAAACAGCAGTTAATGAGCTCTACCAAGAGTAGTAGCAGTGGGTCCTGTAGTATTGAGAGTCATTACATTACATAACATTTATTCATTCAGCTGACGCTTTTATCCAAAGTGACGTACACTTGCTATATATGTCATAGGTCATACGCCTCTCGAGTAACTTGGGGTCGCAGTAGGAATTAAACCCAGGTCTCTCACACCAAAGGTCTGCGTCTTATCCACTGTTCCATCACCACCTCAAATACTAAACTGAGAGAAGAAATTAAATGTCTTATCATTAAATTATCAACAGACTTTGTGTTTTTTTTTGTTAAATGAAGCTAAAAAATGCAAATTTTTCACTGGTTATGTTCAGCAGATTCACTTTTGAGATGTTTCTCCTGTAATCCACAATCCAAGTCATCTGTTCGGCTGTTGATATATGCAGTTATGTTTCTTTTCTTCTAGGTGCTGATCCGTATCGCCAGAGCCGAGGCCATCGCTTCCCGCCACTCCACCATCATCATCTGCGTACTGCGGACGGATGAAGATTTGGGTTTCTATGACAACGCCATCAACAGCCTGGAGGCGGATAAGGAGTCGGTGGTGACGTTCGGACCCTGGAAGGCCATCCCGTCCGTTAAAGACCTGCTGGACTGTGTGAAGATAGACATCGAGAGTCAGGGCTACAGGGTGAGCATCCAGCCGCACGTCATGGAGAAGAGCTTCCTGTCCAGGAGCTACAACTACTTCTACAAAGTCATATTCACCTGGTGGTGATGAGAGGGAGGCTTTTCTCTGCAGGCGTGAAAGCTCAACATACTGTTCCTAAAAATAACAGCATCAAAATCATCTTTTGTTAAAGACCAAGCTGCTGCAGTTTTGGCATTCATGTTTATAAAAACTGGTCTTGATTTTGAACACTAGCCATTTCAGACACAAGGGGTCAGCGAAGCATCTGCACATAATGAATTTCAGCGGTTTAAAGCTGGGGCGAGCAATTTATGTTCTAGTTATATATTTTCTTGTATTTGCTGAAATTCTCTTTTCTTCCAGACAGCACTCAATAAATGAAATGCTCTGATACCAAACTGAAAAACATCCGGGACACGTGGCTGTGGGAGCACTATAATAAGGACAGCCAATCATTTCAAGTCAGAATAAAACAGTTGGCTGGCCTATTTACCTGCCTACCTGCGCAGACCCCAGCTTTACGATAAAGTGTTGGCCCCATTCAAGCATTTATGTATCCCTACTGTCTCACGACAAAGTACTTCATCTTTGGATGCTTATAAATATAAATATTGTTTCATATCCTGTAGATCAGGAAATCAGTCAGTGTAATCGCGTTTTACTGCTGCAAAATCTTAATAAGCAGCAAAACTTTATTATTATTTTTCCCTCTAAATTTCAAAGCAAGTTGTTTAATCAGGCACCTTTTGTGCACCAGCTACTAGTGTTAAGTGTTAACTTGGGTGTGAAATCCGTTCTATGTAATATATTGTACCAGGGGGAATTCAGTCGCTGAGGAAAACACTGCGTCATACACACAACAGTGGGCAATCCACGGCCCAGATTAAAAGAAACAAAAAGGTCAGAAAGCGCAAACGCTGTCAGCAGAAAGCTGAGCGGCGGCCCCAGTGTTCACCACAAAGCAGAGCAGGGTATGAAACAGCACCTCCATGTAAAACCACTTCCTTCATGACTTGTGTGTGAAAAAAACAACAGTAAACATTGGGTACAAATATTGTCTTGTAGTAGAGAAGCCAGAGACAGAGTCTGTGGTTACATCCATCAAGTATTCTGCTGGTTTGTCCTTATCAGCCGGCCTCCCATCTGCTCTGTGTGGGTTTGGATGAGAGCAGAGTCTGAAACTATATTTAGAAACGTGCTGAAATAATCTAAATTTAAAGTTTGTTGGACAGGTTTTTGTATTCAATAGAATATAACTGATGTTTTTATCTTAAATTAGAAGTCGTTTGCTCTTGAAATTCAATCTTGGACATCGTAAGAAAGTGTCTGGACGGCGTGTAAAGCATTTAAATGGGACACTGAAACTGACAACTGAAAACTTTACTGGGTTAGCAGCAGCATGACTCATCAACTCACTGCGACGAGAAACATTATTAATTAAATCAAAACATTTATAAATGATCATTCAAAATGCACAAAGACCATTTCACCTTCACTGTAGACCTTTTCATCTGGAAGCTTGATGCTTTGCACTCTGAGGTCTCATTAAGGGCTCACCACTTTTTCTTTTTGGAAAACAAATTCTTGTTTGGGGTCTCATCATTTATGTGAAAGTGCTTACGTGAGAAAACTGAATGTCGCAGGAATTTTTCTTTTCAAGAGGCAATCCATGTCAATCTTTGTCATTTGGTCCTCACTGAACAACTATTGGATGTTTTTGCCATGTTTTGGGGTTTTGTTTTTATTTTTAACAGTTACTGTGGTTTCAAAATGAACAAAAAACAGTTTGGGAAGATTTGAAAGATAATTTATAATAAGTTTGGGTCTCCAGCAAAACACCGGGCCAAAGTGACGTCTTCCTTTTTTCAAAGAAATAGCAGGTGTGGACATGCAACCTCTACAGTATTTTCACCACAGTGTGTCACAATCACACTTCCGTTTAACACCCCCATATAGAGAGAAGTAGCACACCGTTGCATTTCTCATCTTGGATCCAATTATAAGAAAAGTGACACTGATTAGTGACAAGTAAAAAAAAAAAAAAAGAAGCAGTTCACAAGTCGGATGGTTTTATCTTTGTATAGTTTGAGGCATTTCTCCCAGCATCCTCAGCAGGCTCTGAGTTCACTTAGCTAACATTGGTGTTTTGCTGGTGCTGTTTTAAAAATATTTTTGGCATCATTAACCCTTTATTGGAGTCGACAGTACAGATATGACACCAAATGTTGGGACAGAGAGATTAAACAAAGGCATCTCGCCTGATTCAAACCTAGGATGATTGGGGCCTCAACATCCTGGTCAAGAGAGCACAAAATCAAAATAACATCCAGTGACAAAACACTATTGTAATTATTCATAAGACGGCCGTGTTTTGTTCTGGAGACTGAAACTGCAAATACCAGTTCACCTTGTCTGCTGTTGAGTGTTTGTGTTATTAATTCTTACAAAAAGGTATCAGCAGAATGAAATTACTGTTTTCAGTTTTGTAGAAATGAGTCTCAGTATGAGAACAAGGTGGGGGACTTTTTTTTTTATAGCAGACTAAAAAACAAACTTTCCACATCCCAAGGAATACAAGCATCTCAAAGGAAAAACTAATTTCACGTGTTAATTTTAAATGTAAAATTAAGGTAGCAGGTTTTGTAATATAATGTAAAATAAAGTAGAAGCAGCACATTATTGTTCACTTGGTGTGGTATGATGCAATAATCTCACAGCTCAAGGTTTTTCCAGCACTTTCAACTGCATTTAATGACCCAGCTGATCTCCAGCTGCTGAAAACTCTGGAGTAAGCTGGTAAGTGGATCGTGGATTATTTTGTCATGACCTTTCACGTTAGAAAGCAAAAGTGTTGCATTCATGATTGAATCATCAAACAGCAGCTTAGATTTTGCTGGTCTCGTCACTCTGTATGTGCGCATCCTTTAACGAGCTACACACACTGAATGCTGTATTTTCATGTGTAAAATTGTCTAATTACATGACACTGACTATTAAAATGATGTTCGATACTCGTGTCCCTCATGAAGGATGTGTGTGTGTCCTGGTAAGCTCATTGTAACACAGGAAATGAAGACTGTCTTCTAGAAAGAGCAGCAGAAGCAGCAGAGAGACGAACCTGTCGAGATGAAAACACAAATGATGAGAGTGCTGCTGCTCACCAGTTTGCTTCTAACAGGTACGTTTATTTTGCAGCATTAAGATTGGATTTGGTCAGTGCTGGAAGAAGTAAAAGTACCAATACAATAAAAAAACTAAATATACTAATTATAATCTCTTACAAGTGAGATTGTTTGTTTTTTTAATGTAGGACAATTTGCATTTGACCTGAATGAATTGCTAACAACTCAAAGACATCTGAAACGTAATAAGCGGCAGGGTCACATAAACATTACAAGCTGGTAATGTAAAATTGGAATCTTAAAAGTACAACTATAGCTGTCAAATAAATATTGAGGAGGAAAAAAAACAGCTGAAATGTTGTGAAGTATAAAGCAGCATAAAGTACAGTACCCGAGTAAATGCTTTCTTCATACTAATGGTTTGGTTTCCATGCTGTTCCTGATATTTGGTTCCATTCAGTTTTTCTTTTGTGGCCCATTCTATAAATGATCAAATCTGCCTCTGTGAATATATCCAGCCCTCTCATAATCAATTATATAAACACAAATAAATCCCAGCGGGGTATTAAAAACTCAAGCAAGGCTTTAAGTGAGCCACAAAATTAGTTTGTCATTTGTTGTGTGGGATTTAGCTCACGATTATTGAACAGTGTTACATGTAGCTTTACTTCTATGTCTCTGTAGTTAGTTTTACCCCTTCAGGCCTCCAAAAATGTGTCAAATGAAACTCTCTGAGAAGAGAAAATGTTTAGGCTAACTCTTCGCAATAACTTCCAGACATGCACAATGTGACAAGCAGCGGCCGCAGGTAGCCTAGTCATTGCTTTGTGTTAAAGGTCACGAGTTAAACTTTAGGAACCAGTGTTGTAGAGCACAGATTTCCATGTAACACTGGTCATCTGGTGAAGCATCTGGTTGGGGTTTATTTAAATTAGAAAAATAAAAAGTAGTTTGTAGATTTATATTTTTTGGAGAATCACTTTTCTGTGATGCTGACGGAGACTTTTGTGTTTCCAGGTGTGATGTGCGTAGAAAACGGTGTGTTTGTGTACAGCAAACTAGGAGGTGACGCCCTCCTGCCATGTAACGACCTTGTTTCCCAAGACTGCTCTCTCATCACCTGGACCTTCTACAAAGGAGGCCTGGTGCGGTACACTGAGGAGGTCAGCGGGGGGGAGGTGAGGGCGGACTCAGACAAATCCAGCCGCCTGTCCATCACGTCCAACTGCTCCCTCAGGTTCCGTGACCTCAGGGTCGATGACGCCGGCTCCTACGTCTGTCTGTGGGATGGTAAAGTCCTCACTAATGTTTACCTCTCTCTCCTCACCATCACTTCACCTTCCACCATCACTGACCTGCAGCCTGGAGGAAACCTCACCCTGAGCTGCATCCTGTTCACGTACTATGATGCAGGGAGCTGCAGGATGTCCTCCAGCACGTTCAACCTCAGCTGGGTGGCTGAGGACGGTTCTGTGCTGCCCAAAGACAGCAGGTCTTTAACTTTCTGTCATTTTTCTGTTAAAGCTAGAGTAGAATTTATTTCAGAATTATTTTTTTGTCATACAATATATGTTAAAATTCTTTTTACCTCTCGGCAGCAATCAATAAATCAAATGCTCTGACACAAAAATTAAAATATAACCTGGGATCACTTTATTCGGCCCAGGTGAAACTCCCCGTTTCTTCAATCTCATCTACCCTTGAACTGTGTTGTGATAGCACCTTTTATTGATTAGACTTTTTATGTCTATTAGTTTTATTCTGTTTTACACACTCAACATTTGAATTGGATTTTTTTTAAAGACAGCCCCTTAAGATTCAGCACTTGGGCTTCAAGGGGGTCCTATAATACAAATACATATAATACACATACACATATAGAGATGACTTGCAAACCCACTCTTACCCATGCCCAACACCCTCAGCTCAGTTAATGCAAAGAAAAATAACAGGTTAAAACAATCCTATAACTTAAATCATACCAGTGGAAAAGTCAGCTAACCCACCCAAAACAATTCAAGTTATTACTTATCAGTGTGTAATCCTAATGTATAACAAACCAACGTAATTATACCGGATAAAATTAAAAACATGAACACCCTGTTTTAAGAGAGAGAGCTAAAGATGACAAGAAGCGGCACAAAGTGCTGATAGGTCTTAGGGTAGGATGAAGATTATGCCAATCACACGGTGCTTCATATGGAAAGGATTTCCGTCCTGCTACAGTAAAAGTTCTTGGTCCAATAAAAAAAGGATATGGAACTCTACAAAGAACGTGAAAGTGTAGAGGACAGTTAAAGAAAACACAGTTGAAAATAAACCTTATCCAGTGAAATTCCTTTCTTGCTTTAGGTTGAAAGCTGTTAAGCGACTCATACATAGAGCAGCGATGAGTGTTAAGTGGACACCTCATGATAAATCTACAAAGACAATTAAAAACAACATTAGGAGGCTTAACATGTAAGGTGTCAGTGGTGTTCAATGTGTTCATATAGATAATATCAAAGATGGATGGATCAAGCGTTCAGTCTCTAGTGTGTGTCACGTCACTGTTTTGGCCCGCGCGCAAGCGACAGGATGCTGACCGCAGTTCAGTTTATGGACACCGGTGTCATAACAAGGGTTTTCTGAAAGTTACAAATAGAAGCTTTAACACATTTTTATTTTAAAAGGTTACTAAATTAACATCACGCGTAACATCAATTAACTTCAGACAGAAAAACAGCTTGTTTAAAAAGTAATTAATACCCTTGTATTGAAGCCCATTTCTGATGGTAAAAGGAAAGAAACAAGTGAAAAGTTAGGATTAATATTCTATCCATAAAATTCTTTTTCCCAATTCCTAACAATTCATCTACCATTTTCCTGGTGGAAATGGTCTTCCATGTAATATTAAGCACAAAACTGTATTTAATTATAAGTTAGGCTGATTTTATTCTTAATTTTTCTTATTGTCAACAAATCCTATAAATGAACCAAAACCAACAGTGTTGTTGTTCCGACCCAAGTCCACTTGTTCTTACTGAAGACCCCCGATCTCTAAAGACATCTTACAAATGCATATTTTTATTTATTTCAATAGCTCAGTAATTTATTAAAACAGTTGGTCACTCATTTACACAAGGAAGGAAGGAAGTTGTGTTCAAGAAACAAGCGAGGCTCAATTCCTGTTGTAAATTCACTGTTTGGTTTGGGAATTTGTTAACAATAAGATAATAACTCAAAAACAGCAAAGTCGTACTGATGAGTAACAGCTGCGTCATGTCTCTATGACGACCTCCTCTCTGTGCAGGGACGAGCTGA
>JAPMOB010248527.1:0-20397 GCA_029875015.1 Lepomis gibbosus
TAACTCAGTTACTTTTTGGAACAAGTAGTGAGTAACTATAACTAATTACTTATTTCAAGTAACGTTCCCAACACTGCTAATACCAGTATTTATGATAAAGAGAGAAACTGTTTTTTATAGTATGGCTATGTTACTGTACTGAAATAATACTGTCAATTAGGCCAAATATATAATGAGAAGGATTATACGGGTACAATACATTTTGATTTTATGGTGCCTTTATTCATACACCAAACATATTTAAAATACCTTTGTTTGGGTTGACAATAGAAATACGTATACATATGTAATCATTTCCTGTCACTGCACTCACATTAACACTTCTTTCACACTCGTCTGGCTGGATGTACTTCATGGATGTTGTTCTAGTGCCAACCTTTAGGGATCCCTGAAAGAAGAACAGAAATGATCAATCAGCATCATACAACCAAGGTGACATATCAATAATACCAATGACACCCAACATGCACTGTGGCAGGTTTAGCCCTCCTCTTCACTGCTGAGGATCAAACGGGCAAACACTTATGGTGGTGTGCAAAGCCCAGATCAAGGATCATGCTTCACATACTAGGCTAAATAGTTTAAAGGGAACTCTGAATTAGGGCTGTGATTAACAATTATTTTCAGTATCGACTAATCTGGTGATATTCTATCAATGAATCGAGTGATCGTTTGGACCAAATATTATCAGAAAAATGTGCCCATCACAATTTTCTATAACCCACGGTAACAATTTCAAATTTCTTGTTTTGTCTGACCAAAACCCAAAGACATGCAGTTTACTATCACACAATACCAGAAAATCCTCACACCTTAAAAGCTGGAACTAGGAAATGTTTGCTTGAAAATGACAATCAATTTATTATCAAAATACTTGCTGATAGCTTAAACCAGAAGAACAGAACATAACTTTGCGGCGCCAAATGAGAACCATACTCTCATCAGATTAAGTTCTACAAACCAACCTATGCTGTTGTAAATACATCATCAAGACAAGACTGCATTAGCTGTTTCAAAAGGAAGCTCACGGCACATCTAATGTTCTTGCAAATCGTTAGTACCGCCTTTAATGTCCATAATTCTGATGAGGGTTGTGCATCTCAAAAGGTGGATTTCCACAGTGTCTCATTTGCACAAGAAAAAGTAACCATACATAAAGCAGTCCCATAAAGCACAAAGCAGAAGCCATCCTTTACCACTCGTAACAGGGTATTTGGATCTTTGATATTAAAATTAATGACCACACTGCATCATCTTTATCCTGAGCTGTCACAAGCTGCATAACATTGGACAGAAGTGAAAATAAAGCTGTGTGCCACCAAATGCTCTAATAATAGAAATAGCAGAACCAAACAAACAGGGGAATTGCTGCACAATTCAGCAGCAATTCAAACGACACCAAGCGATTCCATCGTTTTACAGACATGATCAAAGCACAACAATCCTGGCAAGTGTTGGAGACTTGGTTAATTAAGTCAAGATGTGAACTTTGTTCACAAATTGCTCAGAGCAATTGAAAGAAAGAAAGAAGAAATCCTGGAGTGCAAAATCTACTAATGATGAGTTCAAGGGAATACCATCAAGAGGACATGCACTCAAGAAGGTCAAAGACGATCGAAAATGCCTTGCACTGGTGAAAGAATTTTGCCAAGAAGACCTGCCGCAGAGACCTAAAGACAATAAGACAAAGGGTTTGCAGCCACACTAGCAGTTTTGTGAGGCTGTAATGCTCATTGAGAAGAAAAATCAAACTCTTGAATAAACTGTTAAATAAATAAACCAAAGTGTTAGACAAGTTAAGATTTTGACTTGATGATGGCACTAGACAGAAAGTCAGAGGATCACCAATGTGCATTAAGACCACAAGTGACTGCATCAAAATGCAATCTTCCATCCAACAGTTGCTGAGAAATTTCACTCTAAACCACAAATTTGGTCTCATGGTGGTGGATCCTGAAAGGCATCAGGATTCATCCTCCAGGCACCATGAACATCTGTACCAAAGCTAACAAGAATCCATCGAATAGTTGAGAAATTTCAGGCTGCACCAAAGTGGTGGACCAACCGACAGACCATGTCTTCCATAAAGCTACGCCACTAGCACAGCTAAAACCTCCCATCATCAATGTAGACCTGTTAATGGCTGAGATCACTACAATGCTTTACCTGTCTCAAGATTACTACTGAAAAAAATATTGTTTTTCAAAGCCTTTTCTGAATTTAAAAAAAATATTTTCTCTTGCAAGGTAAGCTAACAAAACAGGTACCTTATGTTAAAGAATTACACTATAAACGCAGGGTTCTGTGCAGGGTTCAAAATTAGCACCAGCCACCAGCCAAATGCTGGTAAAATATGCAAATGACTGGTGGATCTAATTCTCTCACCAGCCAAAAAAATTATGGTAATCTATTGAGTGGCTGGTACACTTTGAGTATTCACTAGCCATTGGCTGGTGGTCAAAAACAACAATTTTGCACCCTGATTTAGTAATCAGGTTGTGTTTAGACCAATCTTAGCCCTGTGTGGAAAAAAACGCAGCCATGTCATTCATTTGAAAAAAGGCTAGTCCAGCAACACAGCAGGGGTGCCAACGCAAGGGCTCCACCAAAAAATGCAGGGTTTTCAGGCAAAAAAGTTGAATCTTGGTCAACTTTTTCCCCAACCACAATGAGACATCCTGCCAACAAAGTGCTGTGGTGGTGACCAATCAATTATATACGCATTATGGTTTGGGATCTGATGGGTGCTCAATCTCATGGATCTGTTTCTCAAACTGGAATTCCGGATCCTACTTCATTTCTCACCTGTATCTTAAACATCGCCCCCCATTGGTAAGGAAAGATTTTCAAAACTGCAGTTGCTTCCTTGACAACAGAACCCTTTCTCAAGTCGCAAAAAGGAAACCAATATTTTCTAAGACACAAACACTTAAAAGTTCTGCAAGAGTTAACAATTTCCTTCAATCCTCTTCATGAAAAAGGCTAAATAACACAGGAAATGGTGGATAGCTACAGTCCCTTCTTTGTCAGTATCATCTTAAAGTCATCCTAATATTATAAAACCTTAAATGTGGGGTATGCAATTTTAATCCAATACATTTTTTGTTAAAATTTCCTCATGGTCTGCTAGCTGTCCATTGTGTGTTTGCTTATAAAAAAATCTGCTGTTTGAACACAACCATGGCTCCGTAAATATGAAGGAAACCCTCTTCCAGCCATGACTGGTGTGTCAGCAAAGTTAAATTACTTGCCCACAGACATTCAGCTTATTTGCTAGTTCTTCAAGATATGCTGTTGTTGTAACGTTACGTCTGAGGCTAGCATGCTTGATCTGAAACATTGTGTCCTCTGTGAACGTTAGCTTCGCAGTAGCAACTGTATAAACGGTTTGCTAACCCACAACTTAGCTAAGGTTGTTGTTCGCTCTATATCGTGGTTATATGTTACGGTATTATATTTCGCCAGAGTTATATACCCCACCTTTAACCGTTTAGACAAGCCCACATAAGGGCAGATTTTTTTACTCAAAGATCTGTATTTGCTGGTGAAATCCTTTCCAGGGTAACTAACCAATGGGATAGAAACTTATTGTATATCTGTGCACATGCACAGTTAAACTCATAAGTACTAAACAAGTAATTTAAAAAAAACTATCATGGCTTTATGGATATGTACTTACAATTTAAACGTAATTCATGTGAACAACTGTTTAACATATTATCTAAAAATGTCAACAACTGACATCTTCATGTCCTCAAACAAAGTAAGTTCACTTAAAGTAATAGCAACCCCTTCCCACGTTCTCTCCCTCCCCCATCTACTAAATGCCCTCTCAACCCCTCATAATCCTGATGGGAGAGACGGCCTTCGTAGAGTGACGAGGATGGGCCACCTTGTTGGACTCCATGAAGTGGACTGCATCCTCGAGGTTTAAAAACTCCACATAGGCCGTATCGTAGCTGTAACCTGGGGACAGCATTTGAAATACAGATGGGTTTTTGTTAGTCAATGCCAGTAATGACAGTTACCCACTAAAACATTAAAGACAGTTCGTAAATACATCGAGATCAGTGTGAGCGAATTTTTACACCTTTACTGACATACATACCTTTTCAGGAAAACACACATTTTGTTTATGCTTTTTTCTATTCAGTCTTCTCAAGACCGATGTTGAATCAGACTTTGCCAGCAAAGGCTTTGATAAAGCCAAGCCTAAACAGACATATTCCAGACCAGTGGCAGTGAACAACTGCGTGGTGTGCACCATGGAGACAGAAAGATTTACTATTCGTGTTTATGTCAAATAAAAAGGCAGGTAATATCCCTTTCTGTGATGGACATTGATATATTTTGGCAAAATGAGCGGCCTTTGGCATCATCTATAACCATACCTACAGCGATCCACTGTGGAAATCTTCCACTCTAAAGCAGATGTTTAGATCAGAAGGATGAACAAAGCACTAGCAAGGCGGTCTCTCCATTTCAGGTTTGTTGACATTCTTTTTTCACTAAGATAAAGTGTCCCTGAAGGACACATTCAGTGAGTCACTTGTCACAAATCATCTGTGAACAACACTGAATATCACTCTCCAAAAGCTCCTAATATTGAATACCTGGTAAAACCTCTAATTGCTGACAATGACCCCACATCCTCAGACATCAAAAAGGATGGCATAACAGAACCCCCCTTCCTTCTTCACTAAGCACGTTCACACAGACCACCACCAACAAAAGCAACCAAGAACATAAAAAAAACAGAAACAGAAGATAGATTGCGGCGTTTCGAATGTCGTAAAAGCGAAATGTCGAGGGACATGTTAGCAATCGACTGCCCCTTACAGTTCCACAAAGAAACTTCATTCTTACCTGGCACGACATTTCGGATTTTCATCCCCTGCATTGGCACGCCATCACGGACTGCAAAGGCACCAAGAATCTGCAAGATAATATCAAAATTAGAGAATTAAGTCCATGCCAACTAATACCAACACTCTGGTAGCCATAATATTTAACATATAAAGTTGTTTTTCCTGTTTGATTACCTGCTCCATCGTGGCAGTCTTTGGAATACCAATTATGGATATTGTATTGGAAACTTTGTCCTCCACTGACGCATTCCTGTAATCTTGATCCTAAATTTTATTAAAATTCTGGTTATGACACATTAAAATATAACTGCAATTGTTACTGATAAACAAATACATGCAACAAACTAAAAATACACCTACCTGAGAACCAGACTCACTAAATTTTGACGGGGTGATTGGTTTAGACTCTTTGATGAGTTTCTCTGTTGCTTGAAGCGCCTCGTGTTTGTAGTCAAAATCCCTCCCGGACCCTGTCCTGTAATCGATGTCCCTGTAGTCTTGGTCCCTTGCCTGTACAGCACTGCTGCTTTGGAAATCACATTCTGCCCCCATCTTACCCCTGGCAGGTTCCTGATTGTGTGGGATATCTTTCAGCCCTTTAAAACAATCACTTGGCACCTGAATCTCATGTGAGGGCTGAATCTTGTCTTTATGGTAAGGGGGCCTTTCGTCATGATTTGCTTTATTCTGACTATGCTTTGGGTCCCTTTCACCAAGCCAATGTTTACTCTCATTTTGTCTCCCAAGAGGGCCAGTAAGGGGACTTATCTCAGGGAGTGGATGGTCTTGTGGAGCTTTTCTGCCAATTGATGGTAGATCCATTGCAGGAAAGTGGTCACCGTGAGGAAAGCCAACATCTTTCCCAGGGAATTCAACAGGTGGTCGATTCCTTTCCTGAAATGGTGGTGGATCTCTAACATTCACATCTCTGCCAAAACCTACAGGGAAGCTGGTTTCTGGTACACCTGCCATCCCTTTATCCATGTTTAAGAAAGGGCTCTTTTCCTTTCGACGGTTCTTCCACTCCTCTGCAAGAGTCATCTCTTCACCACTGCGATAGTCCATGAGGGGACTGCCACTTGAATCCGGATATTCTCTCTCTCTGACTTCTGCACCCATAATCTCTGATCTTTGAGGTCCAGCAACATCGGAAGGCATGTCTGGTCTTGCCCTGTCCACTGGAGCGACATCACTGTTTCCAAATCTTAAGGGAGACCGATCCCTACCTCTAAATTCAGCTGATGGTCCAAGACGATTTCTGAAATCCATATCAGAATCAAATCCACCTCTTGGATTGAAAGGTGGGCCCCCTCTTCTGTCAGTGTCCATCATCCTTCTTTCTCGTGGCGGTAAGTCCATATCAAAGCGATCAGCATTACCAATGCCCATTGGGGGCCGGTCACGCATGTCCCTAAATCCATCATTTTGCTCTGTTCGGTCCATGGGAAACCCTCTTCTTCCATCAATGTTGGGATTGTTGAACTGTGGCATGTTGTAATTAAAAGACTCTCTGTCTCTCATGTTCATAAATCTGTTGTTTGGCTCCCGTGGTGGCATACCCCTCCCTCCCACGTCTGAGTTCCTGCCTGGTCCTGGGAAATCAGAGGAATTCATCAGTTTGTCTCTGATGGAAATTTCATAGTTCCTTCTGAGACTGAAGTCCGGCTCTTCTCCAGGTCTGAAAAAATCTCTGTTTGGCTCTCTACCTCGCATATCACGGGGGTCCATGTCTCGTCCCCTCATGGGTGGCCCATCCATCCTCCTCATGTCCATAGGTGGTAGATCTAGAGGCCTTGGGCCCATATGACCCATGGGACCCATGTTCATCCCATCTCTGCCTCTATAATCAGGCACGGGACGATCTCTGCCACCAAACATTTCTCCACGATGATCACCACTGGAACATATATTTTTATATGAATATATTAGGCTACTGATTGATATTCACATAACCAAAGCTTACAACAAAATAACACCAGCGGGAAACATTAAGTTCATTATAATTACCAAATAGACATCAGTGCTGCATTACAAAGTTTAATGCACTGTGATACTAGACTTTAACCATATCGCCCAACTCTAGCCAACAGCAATACAGGCACACACAGAAGTGCAATTACTAGAAAGACTACATTACTTTCTTACTAGAGTTGAAATTTCTTAAATCTATGCCTATAACTGAATGATGCTTGTTTACCGAAAGGGTGGGCCTCCCCGTGGTCCTTGCCCTGGTCCATCCCACATGTTTGTAAGTCAGAATCTTATCTGGAAGCAAAGTTGGAGGTTCATTTGAATGCACCACGTCTGACTTCACAATGGCAGGTATAACGTTATGCATCACAATATAACTGATAAGAATTGAACTTGGACAGCACAACCATAAATCCCACTGATTAGAAATCTATGAGCGCATGGCCACATAAACGTGATTGTTTAACGTTATATGTCGTAGAGTTCTTTCGGTGCTACAGTGAAGATGCTTAAAAGATGGCTGCACACGTCAAACCTGGGGCCAGTAACACAGGGTGGTGTGATTGCTAATGCTGGCCGACAGACGGACGAATGGCCCGCTAATTATAGCCATCACTGGGCCTTCACAACTACGCCACAACATAAACATGCGATGTTGGCACAGAAAATGATTTTATTGCAATAAACAAAATAATTTAGGGGAACAGTCGCATTGTAATGTCAACGATGGCGTGATTAAATTCGCGAGCTAAAGGCTATTAAAGTTACAACCAACGTTAGCCCTCGTAGAAGACCATTCACAGGGTGAATCAGAGCTAACGTTAACGTGGCTAACACTGACTTAACGTAAAAGCCGATTTATTTGCGTTAGCTTGCAGCTGGGTAGCATCCTTTGAAATACAGAACACTTTACTAACTATATATTTCCCCACTGATATTATTTCTTTAGGACCCACCTTGCCTACTTGTTATTCGAGCTCAGTTTCGATATTTCAAAGGATTTCAGTCCAGGCCGTCGACTGCTTCAACAAACTGGTGACAAATGGAGTCGGACGTTCTTCTTCTGTTGCGGCTGCGGACACGGAGCAACTTCTTCGTTGTTTCCTCGGCGCACACACTTAAACTACACGCTGTCAGATACGTTGCTGCCATCTAGCGGTTGTTAAATACAACCACTGTTAAATTCGATTTTAGGAAGCTAGGCTATGATGTGCCAGGAGTCATACAGATAACACAATATGATCTGTATTTTTAAATAAACGAATCCCTGTGGCAAAATCAGTGCAAGAACTGGATTTATAATTCAACAAACCACTATCTCTGTTCCACACTACAGACTTCAACTGGTATCTAATTTACCACTAAGTCATCAAATTTTTGATTCAAGTCCAGATCCATTTTGATTTTATTGAAAATAAAAAAAACAAAAACATCTCCTCTGCTATCTAATTTACCACTGTGTAATTTGCCTAATTTTTGGTTAACATGATCTTTGGCTAAAACATATCAGTCACTTAAAGCTATATCAATTAACCTTGGCTACAACAATGTATTTAATGTTGCAAATCAGTGTCACATGCATTATTCATTCTCTGTATTAATTTATATTAACTACATAAATCTTGGTTTGCATCGCCTAAAAATGATTTAGCTTGTTCATTTCATTCTGATATGAGCACTCTTGTCAGAATTATAATAACTTTAACTAGCTACAGTACTGACAAAGTATGTACACAAATATATTCTCTAATGCCAGGAAGATTGCTTGCATTTTTTTTGCAATAAAAATGCGTGGAAGTGAAATGATGATTGGTGGAGTGGCTTATCGTGTCAAATATTAATATTTTAATATTAATATCAGTGAGGAACAGAAATGTCACAGTTTCAGCAATATTAGTATTGCTCATTTTATTCATCCACAAGCGTTGTAGCAACCCATTAGCTCAGCTAAATGTTGCCAAATGCACACATAAATAAAAAAAATACACATGTATACAATGCAAATGTACATAGTGGTACAGTATATGGACTCACTTATGGACTATAAATTCACTAATTACAAGTGACAACACTACAACGACAGCTAAAACATCACTTCACATACAATGCTCTACATTGAGTTTTCTGTCTTTTAATAGTGCAAAAGAAGACAAACACAAGTATCAATACAGCAGTGTTAAACTAAACAAAAGCAAACAGCTAAACCATTTCAAGGAAATCAGTAAGCAATAATAATCAAGTTGTTTCTTTTGAAACATTTCAGTACTTTACTGCAACAAATATTAAGGCACTTAAACTTAAAAAATATGCTTTCTTGCTGCTGTAAAATTGTAAGTTGGCTGAAGTTGTACTGCACTGAAGATAAACCTGCAGATATCTAATTTGTGTGCACTAAGTGATGTTATGTATCTGATTTTTACCTAATAAACTGATAGTCATCAGTATGTCATACAGTTGGTATGATATCTTTTTGAAATGTTTAATCTTCTTGAAGTTTTAAGCTATGTTGGAAATATATGTAACTGTGAATATATTCCAATTAGAAGCATAGTTTCTGAAGAGTTTACTCAAACATGCATGCAGTAAAGTATTATAATACATTTACACATTTTGAAATCTTTATATGATCAATTTACCAAATCTTTCAACTCATAATTTTAAGTCACAAGACATGAACTCAGGGTTGTACGTTCTGAAGCTTAAAACTAGCAATTTGTTAAAACAGAAAAATACACCTCTACATGATGAGCTGATGAATAAAGATCAAAGATTGATTTCACTAAATAACACTATGAGTTTTTACAGTTTTTAGGGAAAAGGAAACAACAGAAGAGCTACTCTGCAACTAGCTTTAAAGGGACTTGTACACAAAATAACAAGGGAGAGTTGAGAAAACTATTCAATAGACCAACCAGTACAGATGGCAAAAATGATGAAACGTGTGGTGTTGTGAAATAATTCTGCAAACCGGGGAATAGTCGAACAGCATATACATGGTATCATCATGCCAAACTGATTGGCTCTACTGCACATGTGCTTGTTGGTTGGCAAGGGTCCTCTTTTTTGTATTTGTTTAATGCCTAGTCTCCCTTTCTTTGTGGCAACATTTGGGGAACATCGCCATTGCACCGTGCCTGTGGCTCTTCCTGTCTGGTTGCACAGGGCAGGGAGAGTGCAGAGATGGTGGCAGTCTGTGTATCAGGAGCCTTGTCGCTAAGAGCAGCCTTTATGCTGGCAGCAACGCTTTCACCACTGCCAGGGGGAGGAGCAGGACCACCGCTGGGTGTGTTGGGGTCAGCTGCAGCCCCTGCAGCAAGACCGGAGGCCCCAGAATCACCCTGATCAGACGCTCGAAGTCTCTTCATGAGCGTGGTCACTCTAACAGCTTTCTGTGAGTAATGAAAAGAGACAGTGAGTTTAAATTAAGTGTTATTTTTTAAGCTGAACATCCAGTCTCTCTCTCTGGAATGCACACACTCACATCTTTTTTGATAAGAAAAATAACAGGCTAAAGCAAGGAAAAATCCCCAATAGCACACAAACAACGAAAATAAACATTGTTAACAGTTTTAAACACCAGTTAACTCAAATTGGAGCAATTGTAGGGATATGTGAACATGTTCTGACAATTTAGACATGAGAAGATGATTATGAAAATAAAAGTTAAGCTGAAAATATTGTATGAATATTTATTCAGTTTAAAATGGTAGTAATATTATGAAAAAAATAATACATTTTGAAAGTATAGCGCTTCCAAAATATTTCAAATGCACACTGCATTAAAGTCCTCCTAGTTAGAGACATGGTTCATGATCAGGAACATAACCATTTGTAACTTACAATATAAGGATGTGCAAAAATGTACTGATGTATGAAATATATGAAAAGTACCTTCCACTTGGCTTTGGCAAAGTTCTTTTCTATTTGTGCACAAACGCCATCCTTGATGTTCTTGTCTGAGGCAGCATTTCCAGAAATCCTGAAAAAAGCAACAAGAGGAATAGCATGTTACCATATTTGTGGTATAACAAAATTCACAACTGCAGTTTTGTTGGTGTGACCATTAACTTTATTTTATTATATTTTTTTACCATTCATGAGCAATGGCTTCCTGTGCAGTCAATCGCTGATCTTGGTCCACTTCCATCAAAGATGCCACTAAGTTTTTGGCTTAAAAACAAATAAATATAATAACAACAGTGAACTTGCGTCCCCAAATGATGATATGCATTTTAATAAACGGATTATCTCTTACCAGAATCTGAAATGTCATCCCAATATGGTGAATCAAATTCGTAGTCCCCTGACAAAATCTTTAAGAAAAGGTTCTTATCACGATTGTCAGACTCATCTTCGTCAGCGTCATCATAGAAAGGAGGGTTTCCAGACAAACTATTGAGTTGGCGGAGTAAAAACATTATAGGACAACAAACTTTTTTGTAAAGTCACTTAAATACACTTCAGAACATTACTGCAATATATTTGTGAGCATGTTGCTGGGCACTTACAGTATATACATAATGACACCTATGGCCCAACAGTCCACAGGTCTTCCATATCTCTGCCTCCCGACTACCTCAGGAGCTGAAAGCAAACATGAGCTTTAAGCATTCTGATGATAAGCAAATGACTTGGCTAAAATTTTTTTATTTTTCTACTTGACACTGGTTTTATATCACTTACCAAGATATTCTGGAGTTCCACATGGGTCCTTAATGAATCCATTTTCCAGTTTTGCCAGCTGGAAATCACTGATAACAATTTTGGAGTGCTTCAAACGATTAAAGTACACCAAGTTCTCCAGCTGTATGAGTAAACAAATAAAGCTTTATCAGGCTGCATAGCATTTATCATACACATCTTCTTTGGCCTGTGGTGAAATGCTACTATTATTCACTAGGTGTCAGCAGTGTAATATACCTTAAGATTTCTGTGGACAATTTTCAGAGAGTGCAGGTAAGCTATAGCTTCCAACACCTGTCTCATAACATTGCTGGTGTCCCTCTCAGAGTAGTATCCTTGATCTAAGATCCAGTCAAACACCTCTCTGCCTGTAGCGCTGAAGAGATGGGACATCCAAATTAAATGCATGTCACATTTCAATGACAGGAATGCAGAACAATTCTCACATGTTGAATAAAACACCAGTTTTAGACGAGTTGAGGAAGTACAGTGCGCACCAGCCTGAGCCAACATTCCTCTCAAGTGCCTCTAATGATACTCACAGCTCCAGAAAAAGGAAGTACTCTTTCTTAGTTTCAAAAGCATCAACCAGCTGGAGGATGTTATGATGTTTTACCCTTTGAAAAGAAGGAAAGGGGGTCGGGGATTGTAAATGAGGTTAAAATGAGCAATAAATAAAGTCAATGAGTAGTACAAGCTAAGCTATACAGTCTTGCCAACCGTTGAGGACAGCTAAGGCCTTTTTTTCGCAAGCTTTGAAAACAATTAATTTTATTTAGTGCAGAATCACCATGCAGCATGGTATGTTTAACAGACAATTAAACATAATACCTAGGACAAACATACAGAAAGCAAATAACAAGCCGTATATATGCCGTAGTGAAGTGAATTAAAGATTTCCAAAGTACTGATTTTTTTCTTTAATGAATGAATGTCCAGCTTTGAGAAAGTGAAGAGAGGGCATGCCGGAAAACAGTCTGTAGTTTAACTTGCTCAGATAGCTAAGGTCGTGCAAAACCATGCAAGGCCTTGTAAGTTAAAAGAAGAATGTTAAAATCAGCTCTAGCTTGCACTATGAAGAGTGGGTGTTATGTGGTTAAATTTTAAATTTTTTTTATCAAGATTCTAGCTACAGCACTCTTGACAAGCGGAAGACGTACAGTTATGAAGATCAGAGAAAAGGACATTACAATAATCTAGTCTGTAAGGTACATATGTATGGATAACATCATTGTTGCTGCTTCTTGACTTAAGTTCAGCTTTTGACACCATGGACCACAGCATACTTCTAAGCCACCTGGAGAAACATATTGGTATCCAAGGGACTGTGCTTTCATGGCTTCACTCATATTTAGCAAATAAAACTCAACGAGGAAGTTAAAACAATAAAGTCTCTGAAACTTCTGAAGTAAAGTTGGATGTCCCGCAGAGATCGGTCCTTGGCTTCTACTTAAATGCTTCCCCTTGTTAACATCATCTGCAAATATGGTATTAATTGTATTGCTAAGCTGACGATTCACAGCTATATGTACCCATAAAGCCAAGTTGCCTTTGCAACTCCTAAATTTTGAATTTTAAAAATGGCTCTATGTATATATATCTTCACTGTCACTGTGTGATGCTGAAGTTAAGTCAGAATCAGCAGCAATTATTATGTCATTGACTACTCTGGCCAAGGCAGTTTTAGTGGAGCGACAGGACCGAAAGCCAGATTGAAATGTATCAAAGAGTTTGTTGTTGGATAAGTGGGCAGTAAGTTTATCAGTGACCGCCCCCTCAAGTCATTTAGACATAAAAGGAAGATTGGAAATTTGGTCTATAATTGTTCAAAATGGCAGATGAATGTTATGGATATTTAGGCAGTGGTTTATTGTCAGCTGTCTTTAAAGCTGGGTTCAGAGCTCATGGAAAGTGACTTATAATAATATTAATAATTTCAAGAATACAATCAACCCATGTTATTTTAAAACACCAATTGATTGGACATAAACTTCAGTTAGTCAGTAATAACACATCGCAATAATAACATATAATTATTGGCCTTTATTGTGTATTGTTCATGGTGCAAGTGTGACTACATTGCAGCAACAATTAATACAATAAAATACCAAATATTGTTCTACTATGGCAAAATAAATAAAATAAAGTGTTAAAGGATAATCAATAGTTGGTTTTGGTCTTTTCATCGGATTTGTTGAAAGTAAGAAAAATTTATCACCAGACTTGTCCTTTAGGGAGTGTGAAAAACTCTTGAACAAAAGGAAGGAAATTGAGACAAACAAAATCATATCTCAGTTCACTAGATACACACACGGTTTATTTGTACAGTAAAACATGCATGGAAGTGTCAGAACTTTAGTGTGCAGCCATTGTGTATTACTCTTAGAATGCACAAAAGCAAAACTTCAGGATGTTGGTTTTTTGACACTTTACTATGTCTTTGGTTCGACCTAAAGAAAGAATTTTGCTGACACTCTCAGTGCCAGAACCGTGCTTCAGACAGACATATAAGCTCTATAGTAAGGAGCATAAAACTTCACTTACATCTTTAAGATCATTATCTCATTCTTGGCAGCTTTCCTCACTTTCCTTCCATCCTTTTTGTGGAACTTTTTACAGGTGTACATTTTCAAGGTGTTTCTATCCTTCGCCCGGAATATCTCACAAAACTCCTCTCTGTTAAAAAAGACGAAAGGATGTGTATACATCATATTTTGAGCAAATTCCATAAAAGTTTTTATGCACTTATAAAAGAAGCAAAGATGTACTCACGATTTAACAATTTGTCCGAGGTCATATTTATCGGTCACCTCTGAGGGATTGTTGTAATCCTTCTTCTCCCCGAGTGTCAGACAACCAAATGGCATGGCAGCTCGTGCCCTAGCCAGGGACTATCCTTCCGCAACAAAACCTGTCGATAATATGCAACATGTTAGATTTACCTGTAAGTACAGCAACAATTCGCCAGACATGCATCTCCACAGTACAGAGCGGATTTGAAAACAGATGAGCTCCTGAATCAGAAAAGCCTACATCTGGAGCTGTAGTCGTATTGGCTGAAAAAACATTTTAATTTAATGACTGGAATAGAAATGGAAGACAATGCTGCTCGGTGATGACACTTAACACAAATTAATGCAGTAAATCAATGCACACATTTATAGGGAGCTATTTGGGCGCATGATTATTTCTTTCTCTGAAACCTTCTGGGTCATCTGAGAACAGGTAAGTGTAAATGAGCTTGCGGGAGCAAATTATTTCAAATTACCACATCAGCAAAGCAACATAAAATTTTGATTTTCCAATAACATCATTTTTTTCTGTGAGCTCTGCCAGACTGCAAGGCTTGTTTCTTTCCACTCTGCAGTGAGTCAGCTCTGTACTGCAGCAGCAGCATGAGCATTATTCATCTGTCTGCTTTCTACACTGAAGAATAGTCAGATAGACTTGACCCTGCACTATAGCTGTAACTTTTGTTCTCTCTCATTTTCATTTTCTTTATATTTTGAAAGACTCTTGTAAGCTGAGAAAGCTGTTAACTTTCAAGCTCTGGAAAAGTTTTGTTTTTTAATTTCTGCTAGCAAGGCAGTGAAAGGTGACATTGCCCTCAGTTATAATGACATGCACACTGCACTTATTTGCAGTATTCAAATTCACTGAGGTACATCTTCACAATCAATGGTTAGCAAGAGCTTTACATTAATTAAGTAGATCTGGGAGGAAAATGTTTTTAAATGGAATCAGCATCACAATATGAGTTAAAATATACTGTATAAATGCATGTTACCATAATTGCTGTGATAATGAACAGAACAAACACGTTAGATAGTTTTGCTGAAACAAATAAAACAAGTGCTACAATTTGGAGTCACCTGCCTTAATGGTAGGTGTGAGGATGGATAAAACATTATATCACAGTGGATGACATTTCAGATATTGTTAGGTTTAGATATAGTTTACTTTCTTAATCTCTTGAGAACTTTATGAATAACATATCAAACAGGGATGTCTGTTTTTGGCTAAACCAGTGAATTAAATGTCCAACAAATAAGGTACATCATCACATTGATGCAAAAATTAAATACAAATCCAGAACCGCTCATTTATTTGCAGTACTGTACACAATGGCCTTACACATTGAGATATGTTACTGTAAATGGATAGATACCACAATGATATGGAAACATCTCTGATGGTAGACAAATTTCTCCCAGTATACATTTTCTCCCAGTATGTATTTTTATGTCATCTTACAGTACTTAATAGTAGCTTAAATAAAAAAACCAACAACTCTTCTCAGTGGTCACTCATTCTGCAGATAAATGATTGCAGTCTACATACTGTAACTAGAGATCTAAAAGCCCAATAAATGAATTTCACCCACACAAAGTCCTTTAACACATATCTATGCCAATTTCACAACCTCTCTCTCTCTCTATATATATATATATATATATATATTGTGCATGGCTGATTTGCTGTAACATGTTTTCTGAAGACTCTTTCTGGGAAAAATAAACATATTTCTATGCTTTTGTTCATGTGTGATGTAATGTCCATGAAAATTAAAAGTGTAAATGTGTTCTTTGTGTTCACATCTACCAAGTAAGTAACTTTCTATGTTTTTAGTAAAATGCACTAATAGAAAAAGTTCTTCCCAGTGGTACCTTTGTTACTGCAGACTGCATACTTATATGAATATACAACTTCTAATAAGGGTGACTTGAATCATTGCAGTTGCACAGCAGAATACTATGCAGGCCCACCACTAGCAGCTAAATATTACTGGTGAAATAGGATGCTTGTATGGAAAACAGACCCAGTTTTTTTGGCAGGCATTTCAGTAGAAATGGCAGCCAGAACAGAAGAGTGGGAGTAGAGAGATTCTGACTGAGGTTCTGTCTGGAGCCTCAGTCAAGACCCTATCAGAGGCAGAGATTTCTCCCAGCTTTAGCATCCTGTAATATCTGTAGTACAACAAAGAGTGGTCTAATCAATATAAAAAGGAATTTGGAGAATTAAGGGGATGGTTTACGAATGTGCTTTATTACTGTATTACTTATAAACAACAAAGCAGAAGGCCTCAATCAGAGGATCTTGTGTTTGTCAATCAAGAGAGTCCTTTAGTTGAATAGAGCAAGCTGTGTATTGTGCTACTGTCCACAAGGGGACTCAGTACTCTGTTCTTTACAGATCTCTGCTGTGGAGCTGATGTAAAAAGTGTTACCTAATGTAAATTGCTTGGTTGTTATAATTTCAAAACGTCTTTCTCCGCTCATTTAAGCCTCTTTGTTGATACTGATTTAGTGGAATTTATCTGTCTTTGAGCCATATGCTGCACTGCAGGGAGAAAAAAGATAATCCATGAAGTTTTTGTTTCATTTGAATATAGTCCTATACGTTTAGAGGGTTTTAAAGTAGCTGTGTTCCAGTTCTGCAAGTTCCTTTCTTTATTTTGTATTATTTCCACAGAAAGATTGTGTGACCTGTTCTTTACATGGGCAGACTTTAAATCTGCCAGTCAAAATATTTTTGTTTTTCTATTCTTCTTTATTTGAGTTTTCTTTTTAAAAGTGCTTATGCCAGCTTTAAAAAGATGACCTGCCCTTGATATTACCTAAGCTTCTAAGATGGACTGATGTACTCTTTTTTTTCTGTAGTCAATGCTCTTTGGTTACTGCCAGAGAAAAAGTTATTAGAAGTGACAACCAAAGTACTTTTAGCTGTATATGGAAAGTTCCCACAATATACAACATACTATTGATTTTTTAAAATTAGGCTAAGCTTTAATTTCGCTGACCATAACATTTCAAATGTCTGTCAATTGTAAAGCTGAAATCCTATGGTCCAAATTGGTTCTATAGTTTGGATTTTGAACACAAGCTGACCCAACACAGTATGGTATTTTAATGATGCTGATTTATTTACTCTACCTTATGTCATCGCCAGCACAAATTACCAGTGTTTCTAAGTCACTTTTTCTAAGTGTACTTTATGAGGTAAAAAGAAACAACTACCACTCACACTGAGCCACACTTGCTCTAATGTTGGTCAAAGTGCATTTAGAAGTCTACTCTGAGTAGCCAAAAGGGATATGTCTCTTTTATTTAGCCATTATTTTTATTGTTTCATCCCAGACAAGGAGTTGTACTCAAGGCTGTATTTTATCCAGAAGCATGCACAAGTAAATAACACTTTTCCTAGGGGCGAGTAAAGAGGGTAGGAGAATGTTGAAAACTTCTCAAATAAAGAGTCCATCTCTTACTGTGGCACTCTAGCCCAAACAGTGATGCATTTCAGTAGACCATTTGCCTGAGCAACATGAGGCATACAATAGCATGCCCCTCTGTCCTAAAGCGGGAGGGCTGTCAGTAAAACATTAGTCTGGAGTTTGATGAGCATTTGGTGATATGCTCCAGCTAAATCCCATCTTCTGCATGGATCCTGCAAGAACAATACCCAGATTCACCATTAGTGTTTTCTGGGTCTCACCTAGATCCAATCAACTGTGCTGCCTGGGTATCAGAATCATTTATTTTCATAACACATGCCTCACTCCTGTGCCATGATGCTTATTCAAACCAATAGAAGCACATATGATGTACAAAAGAACAAATACTTTGCCTTCTTTTCTTTTTGTCATGCCTAAACTCTTCCCTTATGTGGTGTATTCAATCCACAGACGTCATCAGATTCGTGGTCAATGAGAAATCAAACCAAATCTTCCATTCAGGCCATTATTTAGAAACTAAGCCTCTTAGCATCGTGAATGGGCCTCACTGGTACACTTCGGTGGCCTCTGTCTCTCAAAATAACCACATCACCAACAGCCACCTCACAAAGACAAACAATACCGTGCTCGCCACAAAGAGTTAAGGGGCGAGCCTAATGTGAGACCATTTAATGCAATCATTGGACCACACAATGAATCATAGATCCCTACACCTGTTCCCAGAAACATTGACTCACAGCACAACAGTGCACCAATCACTAGACACTAAGATAGAATTTTGTGAGCACGTGTTTTTCCTCCTTTCAAAGCAGTCTTGGAGATAACAGGCTGTTCTCCTTCGCCAGAAGAAGAAAATGAGAGAAGGCACTTCACTATTGCTGAATCAGGAGTCTTTTATCTTTGCCTTTTGAAAGATCTGAATGAAATGTTCTTAATTAATGGGAATCTAAATGCTATTTTTTTTTTTTACAGATTGTCGCAGAGCTCAGCAATATGAAAACTTTACTGTGGACACCCTTGGGGGATTATGACAAAAGCAGAGCTCAGGCAGATTTCAAATTTGTGTCCAGTTAATTTTCCAACAGCGTAGGTAAAGGTAAAACCTCTCCATTTTACATTATTTTGCTTTCTAGAAATAATACCCATAATATGCACACTATAACACTTAGAGCCCCATCGCAAAAATTGGCAACTTAAATAATTCCATCTGTAAGACAGTAATGTTTCAATATATCTTTTTTTTTTACATAATGACTTACTGTATGGTTAAATGGAAATTGTGATGTAGAACATACGTCATTTGTTATTATGACAACAACGGCAACCATGTCTTAAACAGTTCGAGACAAGACTAGGGCATCTCATGCTTTTTCTTCAGGACATGTTTGTAGGTGTTCCAGAATATACTTTGAGCAAACATATCATTGCTCCCAGGCTAGCAGTGACAGGACCAATAATACACACTGGAGTAGGGCAACAACTGTGAATTGGGGAGAAAAGCAAGAGAAATGCGATAAAGACAACATGTAATTTTGGGTTGAAGAAATTAAACTTAGTAACGTGATTGATTTAAATACTGGGATCATAAAGCTGCCATCACATCATGCTGCTCCTGTCTCCTGGAAATAAACTACACACATCTGGATCTGGACTAAACCACAAAAAATCTATGATATTATGTTATGATGTGTTGTGAGATGCGAGAAGATTAAGATTATGGGTGTTAATAATCTCTTTATACTGCTGAGAAATGATGTCAGTCTATAATTCATCTTTTATCTATCCACCTGTAAAGTGTGATATTTCAGGTGACATAGACACCCACCACAGGTCTAATTTTGAAGAATAAAAACAAAGGATGGATGATGCATCTTCACTCTGTGTTGCAGCCTGAGGGGAAATGTTATCATTTAAAATAAAACATGTTTCACTCTAACATCTTTCAGACACTGTTGGTTCAGCTTTGACACAAGTTGGAGGGATTATATTCTACAGATGTTGGCTTAGCTTTGATAATATTAGGAAAAAATATGCATTTTGTAGACCAGTGTGAGTATTCTGACAGTTAATAACAACAGTAATTGGTCTCCTACTTGTTACACATGCACAACTAACCTTGGAAATTACACTTAACAATGTCATGAGGATATAAATTGAGGGAAAAATGTGCAGATAAACAGTGTTTCAACTGTTGGAAGAATTACACTGCTTGGCCAAAGGGGAACATTACAACTACAGTAATAATAAATAAAATGTCATATGCTCATTCCAACTTTACAGAAGGGATGCATTTTAGTGTAGTGGCTTATAATAAAATATGTATGATGTTGATGATGATGTCCATCCATCCATCCATCGTCAGCCGCTTATCCTATGTACATGGTCGCGGGGTACAGCTGACATTGGGCGAAAGGCGGGGTACACCCTGGACAGGTCGCCAGTCCATCGCAGGGCCACACACAGACAAACAACCTCTCACACCTAAAGACAACTTGGGAGACATTTATTATTATTAACCTAGCCTGCATCTGACCAGTTTCTTCTTATGTTGTCTTTGGAGGGTGGGAGGAAGCCGGAGCACCCAGAGAGAATCCACGCAGACACGGGGAGAACATGCAAACTCTACAAGGCCGGGGCAACCGG
>JAPMOB010248530.1:0-10891 GCA_029875015.1 Lepomis gibbosus
ATGTTATTACTGACATTTTCAACATCTCACTGTCTCAGGAGAGGGTTCCCACCTCCTTCAAGAAAGCAACCATTGTTCCTGTACCTAAAAAGTCTGCAGTGTCTAGTCTGAACAACTACCGCCCCTGTGGCATTCAACCCCATTCTGATGAAGTGCTTTGAGAAACTGGTTCTTCAGCACATGAAGAACAATATCCCAGCCAGCCTGGCCCCTCACCAGTTTGCTTTCAGAACCAACAGATCCACAGAGGATGAGAAAAAAAGAGGACCTTGAGAAAAACAACACCTACTGTACATTCTACATTTATTCATTCAGCAGATGCTTTTATCCAAAGCGACTTACAATTGCTATTTATGTCCTCTGGAGCAACTACGGGTTAAGTGTCTTGCTCAGGGACACAATGGTGGATAGGTCACAGTGGGGGATTGAACCCAGGTCTCTCACACCAAGGGGATGTGTCTTATCCACTGCGCCATCACCACCCTCATCAGAATACATCAGAATGCTGTTTGTGGATTTCAGCTTATTCAACCGAATCTCTGCCTTGAAACTGCTCAGCAAATCAGCACTCTGGGTTTAAATACAACACTCTGCAACTGGATATTGGACTTCCTAACAAACAGAGCCCAGTCAGTTCAGATTGGTGGACAAAGCTCTGCCACTCTAGTGCTAAACACAGGAGCCCCCCAGGGCTGTGTGCTCAGCCCACCCTTGTTCACGCTGTACACCCCCGACTGAATCCCCCGGCATGGAGAGAACTCTGTTGTGAAGTTTGCAGATGACACCACCATACTCAGCTGGATTTCAAACAATTAGACTTCGTATCGGGAGGAAATTGATAATCTTGTAGAGTGATGCAGAGAGAACAACCTACTGGTCAACGTCAGCAAAACGAAAGAACTGATCATTGATTTTAGGAAGAAGGAGATAAAGACACAGTCTGACATGATCATTTCATATCTCCACACTGATGAAGAAAGCTCAGACATGACTGTATTTCTTGAGAAAACTTAAAAAGGCCAAATTCCCCTGCCAAGTTCTTGTCAGCTTTTACAGAGATGCAATAGAAAGCAACCTGACAGGAAACATCACAAACTGGCATGGGATGTGCACGGCCCAGGCTCTGCAGCGGGCGATTAAAACTTTTTTTCTTCTTTTTTCTATTTGACACCTGTAGAGATGTATTATACATGGATATGAATATGTAGCTTGAGGGCTAAAGGTGAAAGTCTGAGGATGTGAATGGGAGGTTATCTGTCCCTGCTGGCAGTATGAGTCCCCAGCCGGTGCTGGGAGTTATGAGAGCGGATATTGTCCACTGCAGAAATACCAATGTATGACAGAAATTTTTTTCTGTTATTTCTGACTCTATGATTACTTATTTGGGGCTTCAGTACAACTTAAAAAACAATAACAGCTGTTAACATTGAACATTTCTATTCCTGGTTTCAGAGTATAAAACATTTATTTAAGGCTCAAAAATGCCATGTGCTAATCATAACTTATGATAAATTGTGGGTAGCTGAATTGAGACCTTTGGATAAAATATTTAATCTGTACTCTTACACTCACCTGACAGTATTAAAAAAAATGTATTTTAAAGATGGCACATGAAATCGACTATATTATTATAAAAAATGAATGATCACAGTGAAGCTATGAGGTGGCCAAACGTTGGTCTCTTAAGAAGCCAAAACTCTATTTTTCCTTAGCACTTGTCCATTATTATAGTTTATTTTTGTTTAACATTTTATTTTGTACATTGTCTGCTATGTAGCAGAAGGGAGACAACGCAATAAACAACACAATTTCACTCTATAACTTGTTATACTGTGAAAATTACCATACCTACCTACCTTAAGTAAAAGTACCAGTACAAGAACATAAAAATACTCCATTACAATACGTAATGTAAAGTAAAAATCATACTTAAATTTAACACATACATTTTATCAGTACTTAAATAATTTAAAAAACTTTGAGTAATGTATTACTAAATATTACACTGTAAATGCTGATGCATCTTAAACACACATAGAACTTCACTGTATAGCTGCTCGAGATAGTTTATTGATTGATGGTTACTTTATATTCAGTTCAAAGGTCACAAAATAAATCTGAGGAGTCGTGAAATGACGAGAGAAAAGCAAAAAAAATCACGGTCCAAATACAGTACTTTCCTTATCAAGATCTTTCAACCACACTTGTTAAGTTTTTTTTTGTCAAACTATTGTTTCAGAGGTCAAAGTTCAAGTAGATCTTTAAACACATTCTACACAAGCTCATTGTTACAAGCACTTTTCATGCCATTTGAAAGGGAAAGAATGACAGGCAAAGTGCATGTATCAACAACAGTGTGTCACCCAGACCAAAGATAGATTAGTTGAGTCAACTTTTAAAATAACATTCTTCTCATTCAAATGAAATATAGCAGCTGGCAGTGATACAGATTCATAAATCAGATTCTGGTGGAAGGTGTGTCACTGAAATCACCTGCTGTAATATTATTTTTGTTGTCAAATGTAGAGTGGCTCCAATATTATCTGCAACATCCATTTTGGCCCTGATGCAATTTCTTAATACTCAACAGAGGCATATAAATGTCAGCTTATGTTTCAGATTCTGAGGAATACTTGTAGGTAATAAACATTACTTTATGTGAGGTATGTTGATGGCAATCAGTGGAGAAAACAGTGGTGGAAGTAGATGAGATATTTTACCCCCATTGCTAGTAAACGTCTTGTCTTCAAAACTTCACTAAAGTAAACATGCATAAGAATTATCAGCAAAAAGAAAAAGGGGAAAGGGGGGTATAAGAGAGACTTACAAGAATTACCAGAGAAATGTATCCAAAGTAAAAAAAAAAGCCCCATTTCAGTGTGTTAAATTACTAAACCCTGACGGTCCTGAAAGATCTCTAATTCACAGTCTTCTGTCTGTGATATTGCATTGTATTTTATTCATCACATTTTGTATGCAAAACCAAAGTAAGTAGTAACTAAAGCTAAATAAATAAAGCAAAACATTTCCCTCAGAAATGTAGTGGAGTAGAAGTATAAGGTAACATAAAAAGGAAATACTCAAGTATAAGTACCTCAAAACTGTAATGGAATAGAATACTTCATTAAATGTAAATAGTTACACAAAAAAACCCCAACAAAACAGAAAAACAAGATGAAAAATATGAAAACATCGAAAGTGCGAAGGTGCATCAAAAGTTTGGAACAAATAAATAAAAAAATCAATAAAATCAATGTACAGAATCGTGCAAAAACAGTTGCAGTTACTTTACAAACAAATGAGGCTGATACACACATTCATGTAAATCTTTAATTTAATGTTAGTCTATTGACGGAATAATTTAATAAGAAATCTGAATGATAGTTCCCATCAGCTGATCAACTTAATGTTCTGAAAATGTGCCTATAATCAAGAATACGTTATGTGACTGCCCACACTGTTCTCCTCTTCTCCAAATACATAACACTAGCTGACTACCTAATAGCTCTTGTTTTTAATTGAACAAAAGACTCACATATTGCAACACGTACCGCTACATCCCGACATTAAACCAAACGTCCAATAAGCAGTGCTGACTCGAGGCCATTGTTTCCTTTGAGGTTTGCCTGAAACCTAAAAATACCCTGCAGTACACAGGCCTACATGGTGTAGGTCAGCAGGGTAACATGTGAAAGACCAGATGGTGCAGGTTCCAGTGTATTTTAGAGGTACTGAAAGTTACCCAGCTGTCAGTGGTCTGTCAACCACCGGACACAGGAAGGGTTAGAGATGATTCCAGAAAAAAACAAAACATCATTGACATGGACATTTAGCATGCTGCTCCTCCTCTCCATTCTAAATTACCCTGTCTTTTCACAAACCAAGCAAAAGAAGTGGTATATTATGAGAGTTAACAAATATCAAGACAAGCGAGTTGTTAGGCAATAGAGGAAGGGGAGCGCAGGAAGTGCATGTTAGAGGTTAGGGTAGAGTTGTTACAAGAGGAATAGAAGAGTTTTCAAGAGCGTCTTGATGTTTGAGAGGGACGCCCCTGCTCTGATGGCGTGTGGTAGCTCGTTCCACCATCAGCCAGTGTCTGAGATCGCCTTGTGGCACAAATCAAAAGTAAGCATTTCAAGTATTAAAAAAAGTGACTTAGATGCTTTTTGATTTTTTGTTTAAAGAATTCAAACCTTAAACTATTTGACCATTGGGGGGCAGTAAAAGCACACAACCATCAAAAAGTTGTTTAGACTTTCAAACCATTACTAACACATTAGTAAAAATCAAGCCACGTCTGGGTCACAGTGGAGTTGCATTTCTAGCCACCTGACCATACTGGACGATTCCACACAGATTTATATGGAATGCTGTTTGAAAAGTCTTACTATCCACAATATCTCTACATTGTAACTACATTATTATTAAGGGTAGGGAAAGATTATGGTTAATCAGCTTTAATTGGCATGTCGGTGACAGAACACAAACTCCAGTCCATAATTCATTTTATTACAAATTTCACAAATATATGACCTGGGAGTTACTACTTACGTAAAGATCTAAATGATAATGTCACACAGTTTTAGTAGTAAATTTTAATCCTGTTCTGAATATATTCCTCTTAGTGAGTAGAAGTATTAATGTAATCCTATTCATCCCTAAACACAAGTATACAATTCATCAAAAAACACACATTTTATTAGGGACCCACTGAATGTCCCTAGATGACCAGGGAAATGACCACCTGTCGTTCCGTGGGACTCGCTACACTGAAAACTTTTTAACATCACTGAAGCTGTCGAGAAAGTCATCAAAATGATGGTGGTGATTCGTTTTTTAACTTCTCCAAACACTAGTGACATCTTTCACGTACCTAATGTAAATGTGACCTTGGAGGAAGGGTCATAGCCAACATGACGGCAGAGCTGTGTGGTAACTGTCTGGTGAGCTGTCGCCTTATGAAAATCTTCAGTTTCACAATCTTACATAGAACGATGAGATATTCTCATGCTTTTTGCTATGTTTTACAAGTTCAGCTGTGCTTTCAATAAGGCATTTGATGAAGCTTTAACATGCAACAATAGAAGACACGAAGCCAAGGAATGACCTTCAAGACTCATCTGCATGTCTACGATGTGAATCTATGAGCCAGTAGCTCCAGCTTTTCAAAAGGTTTATTTTCTGTGTGATGTTTCATCACAGGGTCTGTGTGCGTATGTGATTTCCTGTGTGTGAGGATGACGCTAAATCCTCTGCTGCATACTCTACTTAACCTTGTGATTCACCCATGGAAATGCTGTTCATTCATCCCTATGAACACATGAACGCGCAAACGTTTTCATTCACAAGGTACCCCCCCCCCCTTCAGTGCATTACACACAGACTCTGTAATCTCTCTGAGCTCTGACTGAGTCAGTGTGTGTGTGTGTAGCGTAAAAAAATGAGGAGGCGCAAACCATTAATGAGTGACAGAGAGAGAGGGAAATGCTCAAGGGCACGCACTATAATGCAGAGCTGAATGCCAGTGAAAGACAGGATTAGTTCTCATAACCCTGGTGTCCTGATGGCCTGATCAAGAGATATGAGTCGTGTTGCTGCCCAACCATAATTTTGAGCAGGCGAGGAGAGAGAGCAAAGGCTGAGGTTTGGATCCCTATGAGGTAGTTGGGTTCTGAATACAGATGTCGCCTGTCATCAGTCGCCTGCCCGTCAATGACAATGCAAGATGTTAGTGGGTATATGGTAGCTTGAGATGTGACAATAAGGCACACCGGCATTGCGTTGCGATTGTTTTGACATGCTCCCACAAATTTTAATTCTATGCTTCCCACACAATGACTATCACACTTTACAGTAAATGAGGTCCAGTCATGACAGTTAAGAAAACTGCTGTGTGCTGTGGATTATGTGCTGAAGTCTAAAAAAAACCAACAAGACAGTCATAAACAGTGATATGAAATTACATTTACTCATTAGGAGAGGCAATTATCCAAAGCAATGTTTTTTTAAAATCTTACAATGCATCCTACCTTGCATACACCATTGTACAGATATGAACTTTTAAAAAAATAAAATATAACCAACCCTAAAATGTTTCAGCAAAGTTACAATGAAGTATTGTATGAAACAGTGCACATCTTAGTTCACTACAGTCACTACACTTCACTTCTGTCCAATAAAATACTCTTCACACAGTTTCTAGTCAGTCCTCCCTCCAGATGGTTGAGTTCCTATTTCCAGCATGGGAAGTCATTTTTTTTAAAACATCAGCATACGTGGGAATTTGTAAACACGGAACACGGACACAGATTTCAAAGTTGGGTGTGTTGTTCAAATGTACTTTCCCTTTTTGCTCAAACAGTAAAAACAAGCCACATGAAAGAACATTACTGACAGTCAGAGTGACGTTTTTAACGGCAAAGATAAGTTGTCATAGTGGAATAAGCACACAAGGCAGGCTCTGTTTTATTCTAGTGCCACATTAAGTCATGCAGGACCCTGAAACTAATGCATCTAAATGGAATTCAGCCATCATTAATTTCATTCAACTTTGCCTTTTATATTGTAACATGTAAAATGTACAAAAAGCTTATTATCAGTCTCTGCTATATGAGACCCAATGCTAAATAATATGACAGTAATCTACCTGAAAAGCAAACAAATATGGACGTCCCACATCAGCCAAAGTCTGTCTTTCTATGCAATTACACTGTTAATCCTCAGTATTTTTAAACTTCACATAACCAACACATTTTACATTTTATTCCTGATTATTCAAGATAGTTTATGTATTGTAGCTGACCCCTCCCTCCCTGGACACAAACTGTTTCAGACTCTCCCCTCTGGCAGGAGGCTGCAGTCCATCGGGACCAAAACGTCTTGCCACAAAAACAGCTTCTTCCCATCTGAAGCTAGTCTCGTCAACAACGTCCCCCACTGACTCACCCCTTTCAAATAAAGCAAATGTCTCTGCACATCTAAATATTACTTCGTTTGATTTCATGCACAAACCTGGCACATTGCACATATTTGTTGTTAATTGTTAATCATTGTTGTTCTATATTTTTATATTTTGTCAATTTATATATTTATGTACACAATATTCTCTTCTTTTGTAAATAACTTGCATTTTCATAATTCCATATTTATATATTTCTACATTTATTTATGTCAACTGTATGTTTGTCTCCGTGTAGCACCTTATCACCAAAGCAAATTCCTCGTATTTGTAAAACACTACTTGGCAATAAAGCTACTTCTTATTCTGATTCTAGACTACCAAACTCTGGGAGATGTTGTGAAGCGACAGACACCACATGCTGATTTGCGAACCTTGAACAGTTGATACTTTCATAATCCAGTTTTCACTAAATTGTATAAGTGGAAAAGTTCATTCAACTTAAATTGCCACCTTGCCCCCAATTTAAAGGCCCCCTTCCCCTCTTGGTCTCTCATGCATCATTTGAAAAATGTTTATAAATAACTGAGCCAACAACTGTACACATGAACGTGTGTGTAATAGTGATTAAGTACTAAGTGCAGGTACTTGTTTACAAAGAGATATCAAAATGTAGCTAGCTATGTTGTCAATATTACAGTTTTTCTCAGTCACTTTGGTACAATTCTCAGATCAGAATTGAAATTCTCAAAACTACTTGTTCAACCTCCACATCATCTATTCACTTTTTACATCATAAAAGCACTTTCTCATTCTTTTGAACAAAATGCAAATGACTTGACACAGTGATGCAAATGATTATGTACAATTGTCTGCCGTTTCCTACATTATCAATTGCTTATGTCATGCTGATCACAATGAATTGTACCAGTCTCTGTTGACCATGTTGTCAAAAATTAAAGTTAAATAAAGTAAAACTTTATTGGTATTGTTCGCATAGTATATAGCTGAATGAAATGTCTCCTATAGACCATATACAAAGATAAACAAAGTAAGAATAAACAACAAATTACAACATACTACAATAGCAACACTAATATATTGCACTATTGTTACTCTTCACCATGATCTGCGTGTATCGGGTGAATGGTCTGAAGGCTTTGTTACTACTATAACATGTTGTGATTTGTTGGTGTCTATTCTTACTTTGTTGCACCATCGTCCTTACGAAATATTTCATCCAGTTGTATACTTGTATGTGAAGAATGACAATAAAGTTTGACTTTATTTAACTTTTATTTTGACAATGTGTTCATCCATTTTGCATGTAGTGACTTATGCAATAAACTGTTGCCTAGATGTTTTGCGGGTTACGCTTATTCAACAGAGAACGGGTACAATTAATTTTGATCAGCATGATATAAGCAATTGATAATGCAGGAAACAGCAGACAATTGTACATAGTAATTTGCATCAGTGTATTAAAGCATTTGCAATTTGTTCAAAATAATGAAAAGTTGTTTTTATGGTGTGCACAAGTGACGAGATGATGGGGGGTTGAACAAGTAGTTTTGAGAATTTCAAATGACCCGTCGCTAAGCCACGTGGCGGGCCAATCACAGCGCAGTCTAGGTCTCGTCCTAACTGAGGTCTGACACTTTCATGGCTGCAGTCCACTGACTTTAATGTAAAATGAGTTGTTTTATTGCTTTCTTTTGCCGTATTTTTGCAAGATATGGTCAATCACGGTTCCTAGGGCACTTTTAACAGTTACAGTTACTACCCAGAGAGGTTGAAAGGAGAAGCAAGATTTATTCCCTTTCCAAAACCTAAAACAAAAAAATGTCGCCTATGGATTGTTCCTAATGTAATGTTAGCTAACGCAAGCTAACTTACTAATGAATGTAACGTAATAAAGCCCTACTGTTCTGCTTTGTAATGATAGTAATAGTGAACAGAGAACTACCCAGCTGTACAGGAGCTGCATTGATCCTTAATATCGTTGTCCTCTTTCTCAATAGTCAGGTGACATGGTGGCTCACTTACTTCTATCATTATTTTGTTCATGTCAGTTTGACAGCCTGAATACAACCTTCAAATGCACAATGCAACTTCAAAACGGTCTGCTTCTTTTTGAGATTGGTTTTTCCCAAAGCTTAGACAAAATTTCTGCAGGAGGTGCAGTAAGAAACAGTGGAAGCGCCTTGATAAAATTCCATCAGGTATGACCATTTGTTGGCCTTAGCGACAGTAACTATGGGGGGTGTGGCTTAGCGAAGGGTCAGTTCTGATCTGAGAAATGCACTAAAGCCACTGAGAAAAAATGTAAAGGATTTAGTGTCGATGCATGACCATCCTTATATGACCATCTCTTTATAAAACACTCTTGAATTGTCCAGATATGTAAACTCTTACAACATGAGAATCTTTTCCATCTCATCCATCCCTAGTAAAATGAACGTGGCATGACAGTTGATCTCATTCGATGTGGCACATTTACTGAAACACACTTACAATTGTCAAAACTCTAAGTACAATCCTCACACCACATGATACATACAGCACACCACTTTGTGTAACCTGCAAAAGGTGATTCCTCAATCAAAAGAATGAATTCATGTTTCAAATGTAAATTAATCAATGAATAAATCATGGTCAACCAAACAAAAGGTTCCTTTATCACTGCTTAGACCAAGACAGTCAAATGACAGTGCACTCTGAAAGTGTAATAGCTACCCACAATTGCTATCACTGTGTATTTAGGAAGCTGAATAGTGCTGACACACACACAATACTTTAAACAAAACATTTATTTGACGACATTGTGGACCAGATTAGGCTGCACTCTCCGACCAGCTTATGTCATACTTGGACCATGGGTGATTACGTGGTCTATACTTGTTGCCTGTATCTCATTTGAGATTTCTCTGTGTCTTTGCCTCTCTGGCTCTTCCTCTTCTTCTGTGCCCCTCTCCATCTTCCTCTCCCCCTCACATACCACCCCACACTCAAATGCCCCTTCCTCTTGCATGGGCAGACTCTTACCACTGTCTGTCTCATGTCTATATTCCACAGCTGTAACAGTGAGTCTTACCCTTGCAGTATACAATTTTTTTCAATTGCTAAGATGCAATGATCAAAACTGATGCCACGTTTTCAAAACTCTTCACACAGTCTGCATTACCAACATGCATCCTGTCCAAAAAGTTAATCTCACCTCCAAAAGTAACTCAAACCACCAAAACGCTTCATACAAGCCTCAAAAGAAACTCATTGAACCAAAACAGTGGCAACAATTCCTACTCAAAGCATACAATCTTACTCATAACACACTGACCTACAAAACACTAACAACAGGGAGCATTACATAAATTTGATGAACTTTCACCTTCGAAATCTGACTTTTTCATATAAATCAGTATTTCATTTTAGAAAACATTTATTCTCGATCACTTCGGTCGTTTCTCAGATCAGAATTGGAATTCTACTTGTTCAACCTCCACATAAATCTAGTCATTTGTGCACATCATATGTAAAAGCAATTTCTCAGTCTTTTGAGAAATTACAAATTGCAAATGCTTTGACACATTTATGTAAATTATTAAGTTGTCTTCTGTTTCCTACATTATCAATTGCTTACTGTATGTCATGTTGATGAAAATGTATTACAATATACTGGTTCTCTGTTGAGTAGTCTTACCCCCTAAAACATCTAGTCACAAGTTTATTGTGAGTAAGTCACATGCAAAATGGTTGAGTACATCATAATCTGCATTTTTTAAACAGTTTTTTGGATTGCTTACACACTAAAATTAAAAGTAGTACACTATTAGCAAAACCTTACACTCAAGAAGCAAAACATCAGCCCATATTTGCACAACTATAAGCACATTGTCAACCTCACACTTGTTGTAAAACTCTACACACAGTGATTTGCAAAACACTAAACACACTTAACATACATTACACACAAAAATCTATCATGAAGTCACT
>JAPMOB010248531.1:3241-39230 GCA_029875015.1 Lepomis gibbosus
GGTGCTGTCCCGTTCTTTGTAGAATTTTCTGTAACTGAGAAGATGCATTTGTGTCATAAAAACTAAATCCAGCATTTTCCCACAGACACCATCTGCAGAAATCTGTGGTGCATCAGGCATTAGGAGACCTGGCAGCTGTAGTGGAGGAAACCAATGGAGTGCCTGAACACATGGACACGAAGTGGAGACCTGCAACCAAATCAGTGTGTAAAACGGCTCCAAAATATCGCTCCATCCTCTCAACCGCCACCGTAAGTACAATTTAGGACTTTGGTGGTGCTGCCACTGGTTCAGTCTGATTTCTCAGTTATGGCCATGTAAAAAAGCTCACTATTAAGATTTGAATTCCACATCCAGATGTTTTAATACAAATTCTTGCAATTTATATTTAACCAAAATGAACACTTTTCTGACAGTTCTAGGTTTAAACCCATTTAGCCATCATGTAAGTACTGAATTTTACAAAATCAAAAACTGTACATGGCCTTACTCTGAGCTTGTTTTACAAATGCTTTAATGAGTAATTCCGTCAGTTCCTGTTTTTCTGTTTTTAAAACTAACGCTATCAAGTAATTTGTAGAAAAGACTCCACACAATAATAATGATGCCACTGGAAAAATGACACGTTCTCCAAAGCGTATTGTCAAATTCAACACCAACAACAACTATTTAATTTTCAAGAGCTATTTCTCACAACACTTTTGTATTCTTTTATTGAAGGTATCACAGAAAACATTTTGTTCCGAGCGGATGTTAATGAATATTCTGTGCCAATGTTTTGAATTAATTATTTCAACAAACATACATCGCAAGGAAAAACACTTGGATGCAGCTTTATGTTCTGACCTTAAAAATATTTTTAAAGTTTACTATACATGCAGTTGACTCCTACAGCATGTAAAAAGCCTATGTCTTCAGGGTTTCCTATTTTTATCTTTAGTGTACTGCATTGTACAATGGTGTGAAACTGTTGAACAGGAAGTGAGCGTTTTTTGTTTAGAATGAACAGAAGTGACAGTGTTGTTACCACCCTGCCTTTATTTTGTTAAACAGTGATCTGCAAGCAGCAGGCTGAAACTACTTGTTATTGCCTAAGATTATCAAAGTGTGTCAGACGTGCTGAGATAGCACACAGAGCTTTATGGTTAGGGACATTTTGAGATTGGACATAAACCGCTAGTTTCTGCTACATAAACGTCACACTGCGTCCTCTACTGGCACCCAACTCTGGCATCATGCTCATTTAATGTCTGCATGATCATTAGAGCTGAAGCAGGAAACTAAGATAATGAATGACCAGTTACAATGATTATGCACTTGGGCATTATTAACATTTTCTTGCGACTGTTTCATGTTGTACTTCCAGCATACAGTTTCCCTTGTTCTTTTTGCAGACCTGACTGACAGAGCTGAAATGAAAAAGAAAGAAAACAAACTGTGATTGACAACTTCTTGACGGCAGACTTTGAATTTTAGATTTGTGTTGTTTATTGCAGGTGGATTTTTTTTCATTATTTAAAAATGGATGTTTTCCAAAGAGCCTCATAAATACATCTATGGTATGTCCTTAAACTCATTGTCTCATGCTTATTGGAGCATGAAATATATTTAATTTCTCTCCAGCAATCATTAAAGTATGCTAATTGCACAGACGAATGTTTTTAATTACACACCACAGGGTTTTAATTGAAATTCAATAAATGAATCCATATATTGAATCATGCCAGGCATTTAGTCCCAAAGTCTTTCAGCAGGACTTCACAGTTGGTTACTGAGGGGTAGTCTTACTGTATCAGAATTATTCAAATTATTTGAAATTCTTGCTTTTTCCCAATCTAAGTCCATAAATAAATGCGAATGAAATGCAGGATGATCATAATGCTTAGCGTTTGTTTCCCAAAAAGAGCAATCCATAAAAGGAAAGGTAGGTATGACTGGATAAAAAACGTCATAAATATTAATAATGGACATGAATGTGGTTGATTATAAAATGTGTCAACCCAATCTGTAAATATAATTGGTAAATTTCCTTTGTGTTGGACACATAAGAAAAGTTGGGTGCAACAAAAGGAAATGAAAGCACTCAAGAACCATTTGCAAAAACACCAAGGAAGAGATGAAATGTTTATTTGAAGACAGCCTTGTCAAAATATCTCGAGGTGACATTGAAGAATGCGTCTGTTTAAAACGTGTCTTTTTGTAAAGGAAATATTTTACTCTTGCGTACGTACAGATTGTGTGCGTAGATGTGAGTGGTAAATTTCCCTCAGGGTTTGTCTGTTGTGTTGACTTTAGACTAGATAATAGGAAACCTTCGGGAGGACAGGCTGGTGTTTCGTAATCAGTAAGTAAAGAGAGATCATAGTTTTATGAGATCAGTCAACTATGATCCTTGGAGAGTGAGTTTCATTTTCCATCTGTGGACGTCTGCAGTCAAAACAAACCTTTTGTGTGCTGTAGTGGTACTCAGACAAGCACACCTCTTTCCCAAAAAACAATGCACCATTAAGGAAAGAAAAAGGAACATGCCGATATAAGTCTAACTGGCTCTGGGTTTGAAGAGAGGGTTATTGTCTTTTTCTTGTAATTTACGACTCTAATGATGCACTTATGTTGCCCGCTCTTCCCTTTTTCTTACACCTTACCTACTTAAGGAGGAAATCTTGATTGGTAAGTCGATGCTATCCGCAGATTTAGGGATTTACTTGTAGGTCGGTGCAGGCTAATTATTTACTTCTTACAGGAGAAAGAACTCAGGCATCTGTCCTATTCTGAGGGCTTTCTTAGTTAGACTGATGGGATCTCTCTTTGTCTGCAATCCTTTTCATTTATACATAATACCCATTTTGTGATGTTTGTTCACTGTTCTTTAAATGAGGCTTTTCAATGGGGCTATTGTTTACTCTTTTTCTCTTCACTCGAGTTAGAGCCAGTAGATTTTTCCACGCATAGTTTTTCTTTTCTTCTCTGCTCTTCTGTTGTTCCTTTCATATAATTTTAGTTTAGACTTACTTTATCTAAATTTGTTTCTTGTTGATTTCTTTCACTTTAGTTGAGTTCAGACTTTCTTTTGAGGTTAATCGCATGCTTCAAATTTGCATGATGTCTTTATCTTTCAAAGTTTTCTGTCCTGAGAAAAAAAGAAATCTCTTCTCTGTGTTTTCAAGGGAATATGTGCCTTTGTACTAGAGTATTCACAGTGCATCAAAGCAGATAGCAGGTTCCATTTATCAACACACACTTGGTTTTAAGCTGCAGCCTGTTTGTCTGTTTGCAGATTTTGTCGTCAAAACCTGGAAGCGAACTTTTACACAGAAAAGGGTCTCAGCATTTATCGAGCCACACCGAAGGTCCGCACGATTACGACTCTGGGAATGACACATCTTCACCACCATCCAGCAAAACTGGTGTTTCTCAGGCGAGTGTCACTGCCAACAAGAGGAACCACTGTAAACGTCTGGCCTCGCCAGAGAAGGTGAAGTTCACTGAGAGAGACAATGTCTCTGATTCAGGAAACTCTGTGACCAGCTATGCTTCCTTTTGCAAGCCTTACGGGGAGGACGGCTTGTCTACAACCCTTTTCAGTGGAAACGGCATAAGGTAATGTTGTGTTTATAATAAATAATCCACCCGAATGAATGATTCCCGTGGAATCTGCAAGCTGTTTATCTTCTGTTTCCATGCTCTATTTCCTTTTTTGAAATATTCATTATATGAGTGAGAATACAGGAGAGCATTTCTTAAAAAGAAGCCAGGGTACAGTTTTGGCTTTATCACTCAAAGCAGTAAAACGTCTTAATGTGTTTCCTTTGCAGAGAACAAATACCCCTGGGGTGTCGGGTGGAGGTTGTGAGATCTCCAAAGACTTCAAGCTGTTCACAAAGGATGAGCAGGTCATCTCGAAGACGACTGAAAAACCGGTCATCCAGCAGCAGGAGCAGGAGCAGATCCTCGGGGAGTTCCAGATACTCTGGACGCTACGCTCGAAGCGTATCACTGTCGTCTTGCAGGTGGGTTAACTACTTTTATGTTTATGTACATTTCCACATTCTCGCATGTATGTCACCGTAATTTGACCATACACCACATGCATCCTGTTCATGTTCAGTCAGCGGTCTTTGCTGCATCTCTTTCCCTATCACCCATTCCCTTACGGTGGAGAAGACAAGATATGATAGAGGCTGACAGAAACATATTTTTAGCTATGCTAGTGGTGTGGTCCTATAGCATTAGCAATGTGATTTGGTCAAAACACTTTGGTCTGCAATATTAAAGTGTTGCCAGGACTGCAATTGGCTAAAAATGTCAAATAAAATAAATCTTCATTAGTGGTGCTCGATCACATGCATGATGTTGTCCTGTATATACACTGCTCAAAATGACTGAGCACTAATTCATATTTTATTTTGCTGAAATTTCAAGAATTTGCAAGACTACTACTGCTTTCTTGGGGATAACTGTCATTTCTCTCGTTGCCAGCTCATACTCGCGCTCACCGAGTTATTCGGCTGATCTGAGGCGACGAGGCAGCGTGGCCAGTCTGAGCTCCAGAGGAAGCTACTCCAGATACAGTGCTGATAGGTGAACTTCATGAAATGTTTCAACTCCTACTGACTCCTCATTAGTGGTGCACAAGGACAAATTTATATTTTCTTTGTTGGTAATTACATTTCCACGTTGTTATGTCTGCTTCCCAGACTGCGAGACAGAAAGAGAACACCTAGCTCCCAAGAGACAGATGTGAAGCATGCACATAAGGTTAGTGGGAAGAAACGAAGACGCAAATCGTACTCTCCTATGAAGAAAAGGAGGAGAGACTCACCAAGCCATCTGGAAGCACGCCGAATCACAAGGTACAGCTTTCCCAGCCTGGTTATTTATAGCTACAATATACATGTTATGCCTAAAGGCAGCAAAAAATGTACTGCTGGTCCCCACCCCTCCGCCCCCTCAGTTGGACAAGTATCCAACTTGAAGTCTCCCTCGTGTTGCTGAACGATGTATGGCATTTAGCCAGAGGATGAGATAACCGTCAGCTCTAAAGTCACCTCAGGTGCTAAAGAAGCAGATGGCGAACACAGGCAATCTGAAAAAAAAAGAACAAGCACAAACGCTTCACTTTAAACTGATCTTGTCTGCCACACAGTCAGCTCATTGTTTTGGTTTTACTGTCATCAACTTTTGCTCAGAACATTCCTGTAAAAGAGGGTTTTTTTTAGTTCAGTGAAGAATTTTTCTGGTTAAATAAAGTTATATATAGATATAGCAGACAGACAAAGTTAGCAACTAGCTTGTGTACATAGTGAGCAGGTAAAGAGCCAGATATTTTTCTTAAGCTGAGAGGAGGGTGAATATTACACTCACATTCACCAGGTGTCCAGAAACATAAGTCAAATGTTGCTCTGTGTCTGCTGGATTTGTTTAAACACACGTGTTTGGTAACATGTTAGCTGTAACATCTTTGTAATGCAAGTTTTTTTTTTCACAGATTTTGCCCCCCAGTTGGTCAATAATAAAAACTATTGGCTTTAAATGTGCATTAATTTGTTGCATTAGCATCCATAAGGAGTCGTCTTTCTCACCTCTAGGCTACACATAAGCAGCGTTAAGTCTCTTACTGTTTGTCAGCTTCACACCTCTTACCGTTTTTTGGCTCTCCACAGTGCCAGGAAGCGACCCATCCCTTACTTCCGACCCAGTCCTTCCTCCACCAGTCGGTCCACCAGCGTGTCGTCCTGGAGCAGCCTTTTCACTCGCAGCCGCAGCCGCAGCCCCGTGCACAGCATCAGCAGGAGCAGGACCCGCAGTTACTCCTCCTACAGGAGCTACAGCCGCAGTTCATCCTGGAACTCAATCTTTGGGACCCGCAGTCGCAGCCGGAGCCGTGGTTCGTTGAACAAACGCAAAAAAAACAGGCGTTAGGTCTCTCAGAAAATACTAAGGGACCAGCTGGGAGCGGGGACAGTGGATGTTGGAGCAATCGACTGTGTGCGTCTCCGTGCTCTGCTTTGACGCTTGAGTGGAAATGTCCCCGCAGGGGTCCAACCACGTCTTTCATTGATGCAGTCTTGTTCACTCGGCCCACAGAGACCACTAGAGACGGAATGTCTTTTTGTTTGTTTGTTTGTTTGTTTGTTTTGTTCTTGTACTGCATCCTCTTGCATCAGCACTCACAGTGGCCTGAGACTGTTCATCTCTTAGATATTTATAATAGGAACTGCACATAAGACAGAAACAGTCTTCCTGTATTTGGTCTATTAACATCACTGTTGTCCCTGCACTTCATGTTACATTTTTGTTATAAATGGTTTATCTTAAAATTGATGGTTCTTTAAAATCATGCATATTAAGGCCTGGGTTTTTGGGTGCGCATCATACAGAATGTGTTGGCTAATGCAAGTGCACATGCACCAGGTAAACAATTTTAAAGTTTCATAAGACATCGGTCATTTACTGTCCCATGTCAGATCTGTACATTTCAGATTTTGTGCTGAGAAGTAAAGTATTGATGTAACATTTGAGCCGTTTGATCCGAGTGTTTACAAATGGTTTCAGAGGGATCGTTATCAGGAATAAGGCAAAGGTTTATGGCTCTGATCTTGGCACTTCACAAGGTGGAGAACAGACTTGTTTCGTTTGAAAAATGAAATGGCGAGGGTGGCCTGACGGCGAGCAAACTGCCTGTCAGCTCAAATGTCAAATTAATTTATCCTCTGATCAAGTGGAAAACAATTGAAATGTCAGTCCATGTAATACAACAAAGAGCGATGGAAACATTGTGCAGGGAGAGGGAGGGGGATTTCTTTTGACAAAATCTTCAGTGGAGGTATTTTCTTGACAACCTATGGCGAATAAGACATGTAATTAATTTGTTTTGGGAAAAGGATACTTTAAGTTGTCATCTCGGGCTGTCTGTACTTATATATGTCCTTTGTTTGATATTTTGATTTTAAATGAGGACACAGAAAGAATGGTTGCAACACAAGAAGTCTGAACTTATGAATAGCCTTGATTCTCAATTTACTTGAATGATGTTTTCTTGCTACAACACTGGAACACATATATCAAATGTGTCAAATGTTTTTCTGGAGTTATATCACAGAAAGTCAAGTTTTGAATTGTGCAGCATCATACATATTTATTACTTATTTAATATTTATTAGTTTGTTGTCCCTCTCAGTAGTGGTCAATCCTTCTATGCAACACTGTCAATGTACAGCAATTATGAGTATTATGATACTGCAGTAATTTAATTTTGGTTTGTTGTAAATTATTTTTGGCTTTTGCTCCTTACTTACCCATAAACCTCACAGTAGTAGCAAATGTTCAAAAGACAGACAAACACAAACTGGAGTGGCAGACAAGATCCTTCATGTCTGACCTTTTTGTTTTGTGCTTTTTTAAAAACAAAATTTGACATTTTAGGAAATATGCGTATTTACTTACTTCAAGATGTAGATGAGAAGATTGATACCACTCTCGTATGTGTCTCAAATGACACCAATGTGGAAATGCTAAAAACTGCAGTTCCTCAAATGGCAACTTTAGGTTGGTTCACCATAGACCCCCATTATACAGCTGAAATAAACATGTTTACAGCCTGGTACAAAAAGCGCTTTTGGTCTCTAAAAATAACTTCCCGTGACAACTGTACAGGGGCTTTGAATGACAGGTGGGTGCCGTCCTAGCCTGTCTTCTTTTATACAGCTACAGCCACCTAACTTTAGCTTAGCAAACAGACTGATAATGGGGAAACAGCCGGCTTGGCTTATAGGTTATGTGCTGGACTATTTCTTGGCCAGGTGCAATAAAATCCTGAAATCTCAACTGTTGGCCTGGAAACTCCGCAGTCACCCCTCGTAAAACCATTTACACTTTGGTAAAAAAAACAAAAAGCAAACATGAATAATCATGTTAAATAGTGAGCTTTAGAAGTGATGGTACCTTTGATGTAACCAGGCTTCTGCGTCACACTTTCTGAGATCTTTATGCTAACCGGCTGCTGATCCTTCATATGTATCGTACAGACATGAGAGTGGTATCAATCCTCTCATCTAACTCTTGGCAAGAAAGCAAATAAGCCTATTTTCCAAAATTTCGAACTGTTCCACTGAAGTTCATTTCGAGGCCACTTCGACTCCAGAGTTTGAATCTGCAAAAAAGTTTAAAACTGCCTTTCCATATTATTAAGAGAGTTATATTTCTCGATCATTTCAAATCCATCAGCCTCTCTGTGTAACTGCTCCAGGCCTGACAGACTGCTCTCTATGCACTCAATATTCTCTGCTTATTTCCCTGAATGTCAACTAAATTGGACAAATGAGGGAAATATGACACTGGAAGAGGAAGGAGCTTGGCACAAAAGCCATTCATAAACTATGAACTGATGATGACTTGTGTCACCCAGTTTTGACTAGGTGCCAGTGGAAGATTTGTGCAGTCATGGCCAATGGCCCCTCTCCCTGTCTCACAATGTAAATTTTACATTTGTTCTTGTGCAAAATAATTTTCAATATTTAATTACTGTGGTGTAAATATGCATTTGCACTGTATAGATTATATAAAAGCTGTCCTTAATTGATGTACAGAATGTGATTTGGGCCTTGTTGGATGTTAAAATGTTGATATGATAATATGCATTGACCAGTGGAAGAGGAAACGAAGACTATAAGGCAGTCAGGCATCAATGGACTTAGATATATTTGTGCTAAAGATCTGATCATGTCTTTTGGTATTTTAAAAAACCCCATAACAAGGTCATATAGCAATAGTGATCCAGTGTTTTAGTGTTAAATTACACATATGCTCCCTGTTTTCCTGATGAACAAGCATATTGCAGAAACATATTTTTCATACTGTCACATTTTATCTTGTGTCAGTGTGAACTTCACATTGTACTAATGTGTCACCTGGAAATTGAATTGTCCCCATACATAACGCCATGAAATCAACTTTCCCTTTCACTGCATATTGAAAATAAGATGTATGAAATCATGTTCTGAATAAAAACACCACTGCAATCTTGTTTTACGTTCTGATACCACAGCAAATACAAGCCGCATTCACGAAGTTGTTTTAATCCGTTCTGTGACATCAGTATTTGACCTGAAGCTCTGCGTTATTTTCTATTAAAAAGCTAGTGAGTCACCAAGAGGGGGGGCACCAACTCTATCTGAGTGACGTGCGGGCAGAAACTTAATTTGGTTAAAACATAAAAAAAATTTAAAAAAAGGAGGCTGGACTTTGGTCAGCTGTTGCACCTGCACTGTAAAAAATATCTACATCAGCAAGTAATTTAACCTTAATTTAAGTCTTAATCTGTTTTTTACACTAATAGACTTTCGCAACGGTTGATTTAGACCAGATCAAGTCATTGTTTTATCCAATTGACTTTACTGACTTTAAGATTTGAAGTCTTTGTATGACTTCTTAGTTGGATCTTTTTTGCAGTGCGGGGCTCTCCAGATCCTCCCAGCACTTTCCCGACACTTGCGCTGTGCAGACTCATCGTTTGCGAAACCGTTTCCAGTATAAAACCCCCAGCCAGGAGGAATTCATTTGAAGGTTTTAGCAAAGTCAGTGTTCACTTAAGAGGTTGTTGTTGGACCAGAGGGTGACTGGTGCGTAAGGGTGATGCGAATAATCCTAAATAGATAAAGGTTTACCACCGGTACAGACAGAAGTAGTCCAGTTCTTCTTTTTTTATTCAAAGGAAAAAGTTTTGGCTGAAAAGTTGTTTGGTGCATATAGCAGAACTTTGTTTTGAACTCAGTTGGACATGGCAGAGGGAGACTTCTACACTATGGGGAACCGGCAGAGGTTTCCCAGGGATCCGTTTGGAGAATCACCGTTCAGAGAGCCGTCTCCGTTCAGGGACCAGCTCGCATCGCGGTTTATGGACGATGACTTTGGGATGCCACCTTTCCCCGATGACCTGGCAATGGACTGGCCGGGCTGGGCTCGGACGGGCCGGCTTAGCACGCGCCTCAGTTCATCGCCCTTCAGCAGCACTTTACGCACAGGTTTTCCCCCGCGTCAGGGCACGGGAGGCCCCACGCTGTACACCAGCAGGTACGGCGAACCCTCCTCCGGGAGCTCACCCATCACCACCGGGGGGGAGCCCTGGAAGGTTTGCGTGAACGTCCACAGCTTCAAACCAGAGGAATTAAACGTCAAAACGAGAGACGGATTTGTAGAAGTGTCAGGTGAGTTGGGATGCTGTTGCAGAGGTCTGAACTAAATAAAGCACTTTTTTAGGACGATGCCAAACTTTTTCATTAAGTTTATTGGAGATAAGGGCCTTTAAAGGAAGGCGTTTTGGTCAATTTTATAGCTGTGATGGCTTATGGTCATGTGACTGGAGGTTAAAGTGACCCTCCCATCAGTTCAGATTAATATACACAACACAACTAATGATATCCAAAGTGCCATTTAAATGAGGATTTAATAGGCCAAATTAATTCCATTAATAATTATAATGGAAATAATACATTGAATTTAAGGCATATTGCAGAGAAAACACATAAACAAAAGATGAAAAATATCATCTGTTCATGGAAAACACTAATTTGCAGGGCTGTAACTGCCATGGAGGGTATAACATCGGTATTGTTAATGGGAATTTGAAGGTTTACCTTCTGTGATGTTTAAAACCTAATACCTTTTTATACAAAAATACTCATCCTTCCAATAGATGTTTTTTTTCAACAGGTGGTCACATTTAGACAAAATATCTTAAACAGCTGAGACAAACATCATGTGAGAAATAAAAGTTATGATCAAAAAGCAGCAGTCCAGTCAAATGAAAAGCCAGAACTTCCCAGATCTTAATGAAACAACAAAGCATAAAAAACTTTTGCTGAGCATCTCACGGGAACCTCACTCTAACCTGGCCAAGACATATCAGCTCTTTCAATTTGGCAGCAGATTGCAAGCTGTACAATGAAAGCCTCTGCGGTGAAACGTGGTCTCAGCATTAATGAGTCTTGATATGGAAGAACGGAACAGAGTTTTTGGGACTGGGACTTGCACGTTGGCAGGCAGATCCTCAAGCTTAGACACCTGTTTCAGATTCTTGGAGAATCACTCCCTCTGACACCCATGAGCTTGATTTAGATTTAACGCAAGGCCCGTGACAACAGTCTCTGTTTACAATAAGACAAGCCGCTCGCTGCTTAACGCAAGACAGAATGTTCTGGAAATAGAATCACACTTTTCTCCAGCAGTCCTCATGCTGGTTTTGTGTCTGCTGGTGTCACATTTTAGCTCAGTCACTGATCATGGGAGTAAGTTGTAGAAATTGCTTCCTAATGTCAGTCCAAAAGCCATAGATGAAATCCAGGAATACCCAGAACTGAAGGGGCCACAGACGACAGCAGGCCCACCAACTCTGAGTTTTTTATAAACACATTGTTGGTATGCCAGTTGGGTCATTTACTCAGCGCCATTTTGGGCCTGCCTGCCACAGTGACTCAACCCCGTTCTAAAAGTGTGACAGGGAGTGTGATACAAAAATGTCTGGGGTGTTCAGTACAAGAACGAACAAATGTTTAACACAGCATGAACAGAGTGTGCTCATAATCGGAATCAGTTGCTTTGAGTTCACTTAGTGCAACCATGAGCATGTTTCCTCCTGGTTAAATTCACTTAAAGTACAATTAAAATGTTATTGAATCTTACTAAAAGTGTGTAGGAAAAAAGTTTATCAAAGTCTCACTGAAGGCCTTGTGTGGTTGCTGCACTCTCAGTGTTATAAATAGCACTTTTATAGGCCTAGATTTGTACTGGACTGATCTAAACAACAACAGCAACTAACTAAACACATAGGATCAATGACTGAAATGAAGACAGTCACAATCACTGCTGTAGTATACAGCACTTGTATGAAACTCTTATAGCACAGATAGAAATTGTTGCATAAGTAGTAATGAACAGATGTGGTGTTTATGTGGCATCTAACTGACGCTAATTTGCCAGCCTCCACCATGTCAAGGCAACACTGACCTGTAATAACCAGACACAGAGCAACATAAGCATGTCAGGTTTCTGCCCACCCCACAAATTTAAGTCTAATATTCACCCTTCAGATCTGCTTTTGGTCTCCACCAACCACTGAGGGAAATATGTCTCTTTAGCTTCTAAATGCTTCACTATGTTGACCAGCTAATCACAAGCGTTGTCTGTCTGTCATTTTAATGTGAGCCAGATAGCAAACAGTGAGTTTATTAGAGCTTCCTTTTTGCCTCAAACAGGTGCTTGGTGCCACTGAAAATAAGGTTGATGGGAGTGAATCAAAACAGTTAGGGGGCGTCAAACAAAAAATTGAGCTCAAAGATATTAAAATGCTCTGTGTAGCTGAGGGGATCTTGGAGATAATAATCTGTGGGTTAGTCAAAAAGAACAACTTTTAACATGTAATCCTTTTTGTTTTTGTAAAAATACTGATTAGTGCAGCTTTAAACAAACTAACAAACTGCATAGTTGAATGAACTGAACAGCAAATTGGTTTGTAATTTCCACCCCTTGTCATGGCTCGCTGTATAGAAAGAAGGATACACTTGATACTAGTACAGGCAGAAAAACCTTTTAGTGTGTTATCCATTACAAAAAGTCTCCAGCAAAACAACATACAGTGTTACACACTATTACACAGAGCATCTGGAATTTGACATCTGTGTCGTAAGAGACTTGAAAATCAGGAGAGCCAGCACCTTGTTGACCAGCTCTCTGACCAAACCTCCATTATTCATGAAATATCTCAGGGAGATGATCAGGGGACAGTTTAGAAGTCTTAAGTCATGACAAGGTTTAAATAACAATCTCATGACTTCACCGGTGATCTTAGCACAGTTCTCTCTGGAGTTTTATTCAAACGTCAATCTCTGGTGGAGTCCAGCACTTTTGGCAGGCAGAGACGTCACTTTGGGGGTATAAGGTAGCGCATAGTTGAGCGTGGAGTGCAGATGGGGGTTGAGGGGTGGGGCAGACCCAGAGCAGCTGCTAGCAAGTCAGAGAATTAAAACGACCATAAACACAGGAGAAAGTGGAGGCGGGGAGTACTTTCCAGACAGTTCTCAACTTCAACATGTCTCAGTCTTTTTCGCCAGGAGAATAATTCTTGAAAGAAAGTAAAGAGAATGAAAAGGGTGTTTCATCATTTCATCGTTTCATCACAGCAAAAACACTGTTGGCAATGAGCAATGGAAAACTGTGTGTGCCAAATGAAACACATTTTGATCTCAGTGTCATCAACAGCATTTTGATTTACATCCACACTGAAGCTCATGGACACATTTAAATGAGTCATGATATGTGTATAAGACCAATGTTCTGTTCAAACGGTGACACATATTTAGGATCCATGACCTCACTAATATGTAAAGTTATCAAAGGTTACTCAACTTACTGACTTGTTTGCTGCTGGGTTTTTTAAAACAGGAAAGCATGAAGAGAAGCAGGAAGAAGGAGGCATAGTGACAAAGAATTTCACAAAGAAGATACAGTGAGTATCATTTCAGTGAAGGCACAGCACACACTCTGCATCCACACGTTTTTTCCCCACTGTGTTTCTCTACTTTATGGACACAAATGGCTTTATTTGAGTGTTCATCATATTTATGAGCACATATTGCAGAATTAATAAATCACCAAAACATGTCAAATTATCCTTCCTCAAAGCTGATTCTTCATAAAAGGTTAGAAACCTACATTGTTAGCATCCTTGTTTGCTTGCTAGCAGTCTTCTTCTTCCCTGTCTTGGTTGGTGCATTGCTGTGTTTCTTGGTGCGTCACCAACACATATTAATAGTGTAAAACCACTGGCTGGATTGCATGTGTGCACGAGACAAACAAAATGGGACACACACACTACCAGTGGTGTACTTTAGCATTTACTCAGTTTCAAAAGTTCACTACCAAATTGGAGCACATAAGCCTCGCCTCCACAAGCATACTTTGGCAGAGCGGAGCAGCTCACACTATACTGTAGTTTATGTAAAGTTTATTAATTCTGAACATGTCGTCTGTCTAAATTGCACCAAATGCGACACTTGGGCCCCCAGCAACACATCCGCAAGGTGTGATGTTGATCGGATGAACGGTTCTTGACATAATCGAAAATTATGTATATTTATCAGATTTTTCCCTAATCTGTTTTTTCAGTGACATGCTGTACAGTCTTCTTAAAATGGATAAAAAATCTTCACCAGAACCTGTGGGAGGAAAATTCAACCAGTGTCAAGGGAGACAAGTAGACATGTCTTTGTAGTAAGGGGTTAAGAGCAAAAATGACTGGGAACCAATGCTATACAGAGCCAAAGTACTAATGTTTTTTCTTGATTTTAAAACTTTATGTACAGTTTGGATCCCTGTTTATATAGAATAAGTTATGTAACAATTGTTTTCAGTTCAGTTTACATAACTTTGCTTGCTTGCTGAATACTAACATGTACATACATGACAATAAGTTCAAATAATACTGTGCGTTACATTAACAGATAGCCGTTTAGCTAAAAACACAGACAGAAAAGCTAACCTGGCCTTTATGCCGAATTTGTATAGAAAAGTACAAACAGACAAACAGAAACACATTTCCTTTGAACATCCTGCATGTATCCTTGCTGTTTATGTCTGTACTTGCTTGAGTCCTCACCTCTCACTTTAAACATTTTTGAGTTGCAGCTTCAAATTAAAATAAACTCGGACTGGACAAACAACTCTCCAATCAAAACATGTCAACTCCAAACAGTCTTTACTGACTTACTAACACTAGAATACTGAAGCAGGCAGTACCCAAAGATATATTGGTGTGTAGAGCAGGACTGCACAGATATCTTATATATTATAAACTTATCATTTGTTACCTATCCAAGCCAAACAGGCTGCTAGTTTCTACAACCTGCCCGGCCTCTCCGCCTTTGCTCAAATTAATTGGGCAGTGGGAAGACTTCAAACAGCACTGCTAATCACTGGTGCGAATCACCGTCTCGCTGGCGCGTCCCTCCAGTTCTGCCAATTTCCTGTTGGCTAATTAGTAAGCCCTGTGCTAGCACCGCACTGTTCATATCACAGTCCTTTTAATTGGAAAGCCCCTTCGATCAGGCCTGTGCTTCTCAGCTAAGCAAAACCTAAAACCAATAATAGGCTAAATATATAGAGGGGATCTTCTGCTGGTGGTGGGGGTCATATATAAATAACTGACCTCGATACTCAAATACTCTGGTTATATGAAAGTGAGACATAGCACAGAGAAGTCACATTATATGGCTCAAAATGTACCTTTAATTGAAGCACTACATTTTCATTCTGTTATGATGACAGTAACCAACCTTACTTGAATTCAGTGGTAGAAAGTAACTGAGCACATTTACTCAGGTACTGTACTTAAGTACAATATTGAGGTATTTTTACTTTACATTAGTATTTCCATCTTCTTCTTCTTTATACTTCTACTCCACTACAATTCAGAGGGAAATATTTTACTTTTTGCCCACACAACGGGGTCCAAGGGTGGATTTTCCTGTTTAACTGGTAAGTGAGAAATATGTCAGTTATTAACCATATATGTACTTGTTGTTGTTAAATCAGGTCTGAGAACAAAGGTAGCTCAAAAAATGCCAGGTCATGTAACTCCCATCTGTTTGTATGTGAAAGTCTACAGTGTGAGTGGTTTGTTGTTTAGTTATCTCTTGTTCTGCCTCTGTTTCTACCCTCATGAGACGTATAACACTACTGGACTGACTCCATGTGTGCACGGGTGTGTGGGAAGGAGCACATGGGTTATACAGTATGTTATACTGCACACCTGAGCATCTGTAAAGGACAAGCATATTGGACAGTTTGTTGGCAGCTGTACAAAATCAATGTGTGAGATAAAATGTGCGCTTGCCAGAGGTAAATAAAGTCCCAAAGCTGGACAGATAAGGTTTCTGCTGGAGTTCCACGTAATGGGCCAGCTCAGTGATTTGACTTTGTCAGAAGGGGCAACTTTGCTTCACGAGTGTGTGTGTGTGTGTGTGTGTGTGGCTCAAGCTGGGAATTGACTGAAATAATAACCAATAATAACCAACACTAATAAAATTATAACATTATTTTTAATATACTGACTATTTTGAAAAAGTGTAATTATTATTAGCCATGCTAGTGTCATGACTCTGTGGAAGGCAATGTCAGTCAGTTGGTCCAATTTTTTGATCCACACTGAAATATCTTAACCTAGAGGATAAATTGTAATAAGTTTGGTGATCACTTAACATTTCCTCTATAGCGCCACCATCAGTTCAAAAATGTTTCCAGTATTTTACTATATCCAAATAAATGACATTCCCATGCTAGTTAGTAAACATTAAATGTAAATGCGCCGTATTTGTATAGCGCCTTTCTAGTCTTTTCGACTACTCAAAGCGCTTTTACACTACATCTGCATTCACCATTCACTCACTGAGCCTAAGTGCTCAAACGGAACTAACATTCACACACAGGCGGAACAGCCGCCAGGGGCAATTCGGGGGTTCATTGTTCTTGCCCAAGGACACTATACTTTGACACGCAGCCTGGGGGAGCCGGGGATTGAACCGCCGCCCTTCCGATTAACGGCCAACCCGCTCTACCTTCTGAGCCACAGCCGCCCCAGCATGCTAACACACCGAATCACCGGTTCTGAAAGTGGGTGAGGGAGGGGCATGGATGTTTACCAGACCTGAAGTTGCATGAATGTGATTTATTTAGCGGCATAAAAAAAGGGTACTGATGCAAGCAAGGCTATTTTGCTAACCTGAATCTTTTGTTTCGTTTCAGTCGCCCATGTTCTTAACGATTGATAAAAAGGAAATTCACTTTGGCTAGAGTCAGGGGGCTTCAGCTTTTTTCAGCTTCTATAGGGGAGCATGACAGAAAATGTTTGAGTGGTGAATATGGTAAATATTATAGCTATAATTAGATGCATCCATAGGGAAAAATGTAATTACAAAACACTAAAGAGAAAGTTATATTAGTATTAGAAGCCAACAGGAGAATTACAGCATGTTAGCTTACTAGCTTTAGCATTTAGCTCTAAGCACTGCTTTGCTAACTACAAAGCAGTGCTTAACTACAGCCTCTGACAGCATGGCTGTAGATTTGATTGAACTATATTACATATGTAAAGTATATTCAATTTTTTAAAATTACATTTTGCAAATGTTTTCCTTAAGTGGAATGAGGTGATTGAATTTTTCACTGTAAAAGTGAATTGTCCTAAAAGTTGCAGAGTAGACCCTCAAATCTCATCCTGAGAATGAATATTAAAGATTAATAACAAGTTTATGATAAAACTGCCACCGTTGTTTACATAACCCACATAAAAATGAATGAGGTTGTTGCTGTTGTCCAGTGGATATAGTATTCTATCTATATGAATGTTTGTCTTCAAACCTTAATCTTTCAAGCTACCCTTTCCCCCACTCATCCTCAAAGCTGCCCCATCCACCTACCCTCGTTCCAACTCCTCACTTACGTGACTGCCCTTTGCCTTGGAACTACGTGAACCCATTTTCATGGACCTACTTCCTGCCACTTATCTCTTTGGATATATTGTATTGGTCTTTTTCAATCTAAATTGGACTTGGTATCCTGGATTCTGTATTTCTATTATTGATACAACCCTGTCTTTATTTTTTTTGTTCCACAATCCTATGTCATCCCTTGTCATCCCTTTTTTTGGTGGGAGTTGTTTTTTCCTTGCATTACTGTCCTTTCCTCTGCACCTTTGTCAACATAGTCTGGGTGTGGAGTTTGTTGTTAAATTGGACCTGTAAAGCTTGGTGAGACGCTGTATGTGATATTCAGCTACACAAATAGGCCTGTCTAGTCTGTCTGCTTCTGTGAGGACAATTTCTCAGTCCCTTCTGAACTGTATTTCTCAGTGGAGTGGGAAGCCAGTGGAGGGTCCTCTCTAATTAAATAGGGTAAACCCACAGTCTCCTCCTCTGAACAGGGCAGCCTGATGTTTATATTAACTCCCAAAGACACTTGGCTGCTCACGCAGAAACCTACAATACCCATATTTGGCCACGAACAGAGTTTGCCTGGATCTGTGTGTGTTTGCCTTTACAGCCGGGTTTTGGAGTACTTTCATTCCAAAGTGATGTGTATTGTTTTGAAATTAAACCTGAAATTTAATTTAACATTTTGATCATTTAAGATTATTAAATTGTTCCTGAAGTGGATACTCAGTTTTATAGAAGTAAACAAAATGCAGCTTTGGCTGACACTTTGTATCTTCCTGCAAGTAATCTCTACTCTACTCTTGAAAATATAATGTTTTTAGCATGAGAAGTGTCGAAACGTCAATGCAATATATTCCAGATACAAAATTAGCTGTTGCCAATGGGACTGATGAGAGCACCAGATTGGGAAAGCAAACACTGGTGGAAATGTACAGATGTTGACACTCTCATTAACTGGAATCAGGTTTTTTTTTTGCACACCTCACACCTATATCCACTGTGGCATTTCTCTACCTCCTCTTTGTCGCAGAGCTGAAGAATTTTTAATGAAAACCCCTGATGGCTTTCAGCTCACCTCCTGGGTGTGAGATAGTTTTTGTGAGTCTAGAATGAGTGCTAGCCAGGGAGGACTGTTTAATAACTGAGCCAAGTCCTTCTTTTTTTCTCCACTAGACATACAGCGCTAAAATCATCTGACTTCAGGCTGTTTATGGGTATGGACAAAGTGTCAATAAAGAATCCAAGCGTTTAACAATGTTTGCACAGCAGCTCTTATGGGGGAAAATGTCACAGAGTTTTGCATGACCTTCAAGCAGGAACTGAACTGTTTCTCTAGGCTGTTTCTCCTTGCCGTTCTCCTTATTTTGTTCCTCCCACTCGTGCTTTAAAACATGCTGAACACACACAGCAGCTTACAGTTTTCCACCAAGTACTGTAAACTTATGTTATTCTTAACATCTACACATCTATCTTTGCATTTTAAAAAACACTCACACCATGTCCTCTTTGCCTCTGTTTCATCAGGATACCGACAGATGTAGACCCTCTGACCGTTTTCGCTTCCTTGTCCCCTGAGGGCGTTCTCATCATAGAAGCTCGGCAGACGCCTCCATATTACCTCTTCAGCAACGAAGGCTCCCATGGTGGCGAAACACTGGAAGTGGAGGCCCCAAAGCCCCAAGAGGCCCCTACGGTCTAAACCCCCACCTCCTGACTAACATGATCATATTACACAGTTGATTACAAGTTTGATATGAAATTTGTGGCCTACAGCTTCATGTTTTTAGACACCTAGAATCAAAATGTGTAAGGAAATAGGTGTGTCGTTATTAAAGCTACACAAGGCAAAACTGTTATGCATAAGCAGAGTAGTAAAGATTTAGTAAATAGAAAAGTATAGATTTTCCCCAGTGCTCAGAAGAAATTCTATTTTCACTTTTCTTTCATGTTAAATGTGAATCCAGAAACCAAAGATGTTTATTTTTACTTTTGTCCCCACGGTGTCCTTTATTAACAAAATGATTACAGACCAGCTGATTTGATAAACATGATCTGATGTTCCATTTATTAATTCCTGGTTGTTCCACTTTGTGCGGCGCATGTATTACCACTACATTGTAGTGACTGATTTTATACCTGCCGATGTTCTTGTGATTTAACAACTCTTACTGCTGTTCTGAAGGTTTTTACAGAATCCTCAAAGACACTTTGGACTATTTAATGCAAGGGGACTGAAGTAAAAATATTGACACAGCTGCAGTTTATGGAGCGCTTAGTTTGTTAACTTCCCTTGTGCAGCTTAAATATCATATAGGTGCATCCTGTGGTTAAGCAAGATCTGTTGGGCCACTGATGCATTATAAGTCATAGCATTCTCAATAACCAGTTAGTTGATATGACAGAAGTATGTATATGAGCTTTGATCAAGAATCAAATTAATATTTGTATTTATATTAACAAGCAAATAATTTAGTGGAACAGTATTTGCATCAAACGTTATTGTATGATTTATTTGGATTTTTAAAAATGACAAATGTGCCTTTATCTACTTGAGTGCCTTGACTTCTTTCAGTTCCACAGTTGTTTATCTTTTGAGTTAATGAATGTCACTTAAACTGACAAGAAACGAAAGTAAGTCATAGTTTGTGGCTTCATTATAGGGTGAATTGTGTGTGTTAATACTGTATTCTACCAAAGTGTATTGTAAATATACTTTAATATGTGCCAATTCATTATAAATATTAATTTGAAGTGTTCCAGATTATCTTTTCTATTTGAACATTCAGGAAGGTGGCTGCATGATTGTCGGAGTGGACAGACTGACTTGTATGCCAAAGACGTTTGTTTCCTCCCTTCTTTTCTGTTGATGTCTTTGTATTGGCTGATGCAATAAAAGTGTCCAGCCAATCTCCCAATGTGTCTTAACATCTGTGTCTTTTATTGAGAACTGTGCCACTCACGAGTCTGGTTCCAGGGATCCAGGGAGCCTGTGGTGTTATTGTTGGATAACAGAAGGAATTGGGCAGCAGATTAGCAGAGGGCTTAGTGCTGGGTGAGATTGGCACTGCTGTGTGCTGCTGAATGGGCCGAACGCACGGAGGCAGTACTGCCAGAGCTTTTGTATGCAAGTGCAAAAATTGGGGCAGTTCTGTTGCACGTTGTGTGATGCAAAATAATGTAATCTTCTCTGTGTATTGGAATCAAGAGGGATGATCAGTTTGAATTTAAAAAGTTTTGAAACTGGAGCCACACTGTGGAAACAACAAAAAGCCTCCCAGTTTTTGGCAGTGCAAAGGTGCTGCTTTGTGTGATTTGCCAGCTCACATACACTGATGTATTTGTTGGTATTATATGATATGTGTGGACTTGTGTTACCGTGGCAACAGCATAATTGGAATCATGCCAGTTTCTCTTTGGGCAAGTTGCTCATGTAGAAGTGACTAATGCACAGCTGGCCAAACGTATAGTATCTGACTAATGTTTAAAGCTCTCAGCTAGAACAGTATGATGATTAATCTCTTTTTAAATTTTGCAACCAGTTATTTCCCACAATTGTAATAGTGAGTGGTAGTAATCACATGTAGAAATAAGGAGTAACACCAACACAGTATTTAACATTTTCATGTGCTACTGCTTTATTGGAGCTCCAAAGACATCGTGATTAGCTATTATATCTTCTGACTAAAATGCTTCTGTAGAACTGGTGCAAGGCAAGCGCTATGCAAGCTGTTTGAGTAGTTTGTCAATATGTGGTATGTGCAACTTCTAAGCGATATTTGTGTTTCTACTCAGTGTGTTCTTGTTTTATATCGGGAGCTTCGATCGCCTGGCTCAGCACCTCGCTCGGTGGACTCATCCCCAGCTCCGGCTTCTCAGGCTGGGTGATCGCCTCAGCAGCCTCCCCTGAGCCTGCCATTACCTGGATCTCTCCATCCACGACTGGTTCTTTGTGTTCAGGCTGTGTGCACACGTCTGTATCTGGGCTTTCCTGGCTTTCCAGTGGATCGTGATGTTTAGAAGAATCTTCAAGACTTTCTGTGCCTTTGCCATCTGCAGGCACTGAAGGGTGGGAGTCTCCAGCTGGCTTGTCACAGGTCTCCTCCTCCTGTTCCCTCCTCTCTTCATGCTGCTGAAGCCCGGCTGCGACTCTGCCAGAGTGATCACCATTGACCTCTAGTGGAGACTCTTCCCCCTCAGCCTCTGCAGACGGAAAATCTGGGGCCTCTGGTGCTCTTGAGATATCTGGGTCTGTATCAGGGGCATCTTCTTTCTCCTGTTTTTCTCCAGCCAACTCCATCTCCACCTGCATTTGTGCATAAATATGTAAAAAATGTCAGCAGTTAAATGAAATGAGTGATTATAATTAAAGGTTAACTAGCTCCACTTTCATGCCTCAACACTGAATTTGTATGCCAGTCTTTTCTTACATAGAGACTCAAGAGCGAGTTTGAATATTGCCCTGCACGTGTTTTGAAAATCATGGATGGATGGTTTGACATTTTGGGTGTGTTTTTTTTGTTGAGAGTTAGATAAAATTATCAGTACCACTCTTCTGTCTGTGTGGTAAACATGCAATAAGACTTCAGCCAGCAGCTGGTTTGCTTAGCTTGGCATAAAGAACAGAAAGAGGGGGAAAAGAGTAGTTTGGCTGTGTCCAAAGACAACAAAATTCACCTTTAAAACTCACTATATAATATTATACATCTGATGTGTTTAATATATACATATACATATATACAAAACATATAAAAACATTCTCTTTGATAAGCTGTTGAGCTTTAGGGGTAGGGGCTTGAGAGGCCGATTTCAGAACCGTCGTTTCAGTTTCCAGTCTTACTGCTAAGCTAAGCTAACCAGCTACTGGCTGACATTTACCGGACATATTACATATAGGTAGTATTGATCGTCTCTACAAAAAAGTAAGCAGTCAAACTATTCCTTTAAATGCAAACAAACTTCCCAGCTGTGATCACCTTTATGGGAAGGATGAAGGCAGCCGGAACAGAGGTTTCGGGAACTGGAGCTTCCACAGTCAGAATGCCATCCACAGAAAGTGTGGATACCATTTTGGTAGCATCAATCTCAGCTGGAAGCCTGAAAACAATAGGATCCTGTTTAAAATGTCTCTACATACAAAGTGCCAGTGTTTTCAAATATAGAAACCGACGTACATAACATCTTATTTTTCAGCTCAGTGAGGATTTTAGAGATTGGATACTGTCAAAGACAGACCTTCAGTGCTGCACTCTTGGGTGCTAATTGGTGTAGAATGGCTTAAACTGTGGCTATTTCACTGTCTGCAGGTTCACATCAGTGTTTACTTTGCATACCTGTATTTCCTTGTAAAACATCTGGCAATAAATCCATGCTCGTCTGGCCTCTCCTCGTGTTTCCCTGGGGATGGATTACCGTTTATGTGGAAGAATGTGAGGACACACAGAGGAGTCAAGCAACACACAGAAACCACTCAACACAAAAATTAATTTCTGCCACAGAGCTGTGATTTCCCCAAGCACATTATTTAAGCAGCTTTCTAATTTTGATACATTCAGCTTCCTTTCCATCCTCATGTAGTTTAAAGGGGTTTATTCTGTGAACTGTGAGAGAAGTCTATTTAGATAACTCTGTTACTCTCGGAGATAATAATAAGATTAGATAAGATTATTAATACTTCATTAAGAGTTGAAACTATCTAGTGTGTAAAAGTAATTAGCAATGTTAATAAAGGGAACTTTCAGAGCTGTTTAATTAATAGAACTATAACCCAGTGTTTTGTACCTCTGACCTCCAGGTATCTGTCTCTGATGCTGAGAGAAATCTCCGAAGGGGAGAAGTGAGCTACGTCGAGGCTGACCCTCCACTTGTACTGCTCCTTACTAATCTTCTGGCTGGGATGATGCATCGATGCAGAGATGTGGGGCACAAACAGCGGAGCGGGTATGTACCCTGGCCAGGAGCAGGCTGCCAAACTCCTCTGGAGCCAGTCCACATCCATCCACCGAGGGTCCCTTGGCTCCATGAAAGGCGGCAGGCCAACATCCTGACTGAAAAGCCGGCTGGACTGCCACCATGTTTTCAAGGGGTACCAGGGGACACCCCTGCTGTACTCCTCACATGACAACTCTGTTTTGGCCTCTTCACTCATGTTTTAAGAAATAAAATTACACAGAAAAAAGAGAAGAAAAAAGAGAAAAGATTTTAAAAAATGGCAGCCCCTTTTTTAATGACAGTCAGCGAGGAAGTTCTGGACTCTCAGGGTTGACTGACTGAATTTTAAGCAATTAAAATCTCCTTAATGAGAAAGGGAAAAGAAAGATTCACCAAAGCTATGATAGTGAGATGGAGAAATCTCAGAAGGGCTTTATATAGTGCTCCTGTCTGTTTTAGCACTTATTAAGCACTCCTACCGATCTCATGAGAAGGGTGTGTGGGCATGGGGTGATGGGTGTGGAGGGGAGGCCGTTACCTCTTGCTGGCCTGAAGAAGGCAGCAGACTAATTAGTTGTATTTATAACTTTTAAGGGCGCGATGGCAAATAGCGAGCAGTTGGCTGAGGCCGGTTGGTGTTTGAACTGTTCCATCTGTTGCCTGAAGACCGTTCTTCTCACATCCCAGTGAACTCTATTCTGTCAGTGGTGACTGGACTCCTCAGTCTTGTCATGAGACAGTGATAGTCTATTCCCCCCGGTGTTTCACCCCTCAAAGGACACAGTGGCAGCAGTTTGTCTCGAGCATGGAATTCCTCTATCAGAGCCACAAAAGGACACAAAATGTTTTTTTGTGGTATCTGAAACTTTTCAGTGGCGTGTGTGTATTCAGTGTACAAAGCTCCCTTCCACTCCATTTTTCTTCCGCTCTGCAGTTTCAACAGGATTATTATTGTTCCCTCTTTTATCAAGTGTGACAGACTTGTCAGTGTTTCATTTTTAGAGCTGTGTGCCCTGAGATCTTGGCATACTATCCAGTGAAGCACAAAACAGATTGAACAGATGTTTCTGACACTTTGTATGATGCCTCACCCACAGATTCTGTCTGTAGGATATGCGGTGAGAGGTTAAATTGGGATTCTCTGCTGCTGCTTGACTTGCCTGAAAAATTGGTTCCTCTGTTTCAACTATCCAGTTCCATCCTGTTCACATTAAAGGCACATTAAAGGCGCATATGCCCACAGTGCACCAAGATGTTCATGCTGTTCTTCAAAACTAGTTTGGAAGGCTAAGGCAGAAATAAAATTTGGCAAAACTGTATGAACAATGACATTATATAGATTTTTGGTTAGATTATTGTGCACTATTGACAAATGATTTTAAATGATGTCAATCTCCCCATTTCCACACTTAAATAAGGCTAATATTTTACAGTTTTTACAGATTTTTACCAAAGAATGGCAAGATATTTTTAAAAAATGTTTAAATACGTTTAAACTTCACCTAAAAATTTGATCCCAACATATCCAAAAGTTGTAGTTTTTCCTGCTACTCCTCCTTTTTACAAAATAATACATGAAGGTTTCTGGTAGTTAATAACAGGGGGTCAAGTCAATCCAGCTCAGAATAAACTCAGTGCGTCTGTCTATCCTGGTTTTCAACACTTTGGGGGGGTGGACAGAGACAAAGTATGAAACTGTAATTTATTTGACTGAACAGAAATGATTTTGACTCTGTAAACTTATCTTGATTTATTCATTTGGATCCATTGTAGTCTCACACTCACTGTAGAGTGACGATATTGACAAAACCAAGTATCACTAAAGCTTTGGCTCACTTTAGCCAGAATCAATAAAATCACAATATTTTGGGTGTGACTGATGGTTTCAAAGCATCTATAATCTCAGTGATAAGTAATAAGGTTGCCAAGTAGAGTGTTCATGTCACTCAACAGACTTATAAAGTCACCCCAGAGACATCTGGATCCTGTTCATGGACTTCAGCTCGGCGTTCAAGACCATCACCTGGACATCCGCAGCACCAAACTCACCCAGCTCACTGTGCCAGCCTCCACCTGTCAGTGGATCACAAACTTCCTGATTGACAGGAGTCAGCAGGTGAGACTGGGGAACATCACATCCAGCATCATGACTATTAGCATTGGCGCTCCCCAGGGGTGTGTGCTCTCCCCCCTGCTCTTCTCCCTCTATACCACCAAAAAGGACGAGCAGACTACAAATACAGTCAGGACAGCAATATGCCGACCTGCCCTCTATTCAGGACTTATACATTTCCAGAGTCAGGAAACGGGCAGGAAACATCACTGCATACCCCGGACACAACCTGTTCCAGCTTCTCCCCTCTGGTAGACGCTACAGAGCACTGTACGCCAAAACCAACTGACTCAGGAACAGTTTCTTCCCAAAAGCCATCACTCTGATAAACAGTTGACTCTGACTCACAGTGTCAGGAACCACTCCTGTGCAATAAATCAGGAACTCTGCCTCTAATCAGCCACCTGTTTATTGGCTACCACCTATTATTTATTCATCATTCTCTATTTCAGAGCTGTTCATACTGCTCATATTGTCATATTGTATATTTTATATACTGTGTACCAAATCCACCTATGTACGTAACATCTGCACATAATACTTATTTATCCCAGCATCCTTTGCACTGTGCTCCATCACCCCGTGTACATGAGTACATGTATGCATGTATGTGTATATGTGCCTGTATATTTCATCCACCTCCGATGTGTACAAGGATAATAATTTTACTCCTGCATCCTTTGCACTCTACTCATTGCACTCATGTCTCAATCTGTCTATTTCGTTTTTTGTTTATAGTGTTATAGTGTGTTCTCTATACTGTTGCCTGTTTGTGGTTTTGTTATTGTTATATTGTATTATTATTGTTTTGTAAGTAAGCACATCGTGAAAAATGAACAATCCTGAGTCAAATTCCTCGTATATGTAGACATACCTGGCAATTCTGATTGTGATTCTGACAATAATTAGAGGACTGCGAATTTGGTCTGCAGAGAAGGTGGCAACCAATCACCTTCTCTGCAGACCGAATGACACGCTGCAGCCTGCCCTTGTCCCTGTTGGTGCCAGCAGCGTACCAGGTGGTGATCGAGGAATTGAGGATGGACTCGATGATGGCGGTGTAGAAGTGCAATGACTTTGGCAGGCTGAACTTTTTCAGCTACCTCAGGAAGTACATCCTTTGCTGGGCTTTCTTGGTGAGGGAGGTGATGTTCAACTCCCACTCAAGGTCCTGGGACATGATGGTGCCCAGGAAGCGGAAGGAGTCCACTCTTTCTAAAATGTACGACCATCTCCGCTGTCTTCAGAGCGTTGACCTCCAGACTGTTCTGGCTGTACCAGGTCACCAGATGGTCAATCTCCCACCCGTTGGCGGACTCATCACCACCAGAAATGAGCCTGATGAGGGTGGTGTCATCCGCAAACTTCAGAAGCTTGACGGACTGGTGACTGGAGGTGCAGCTGTTAGTGTGCAGGGAGAAGAGGGGAAAGAACATAGCTCTGAGGAGAGCCGGTGCTGATGATCCTGGAGTCAGACACATGTTTCCCCAGCTTAACATGCTGCTTCCTGTCAGATAGGAAGTCAGTGATCCACCTGCAGGTTGAGTGAGGCATGCTCAGCTGAGAGAGCTTGTCCTGCAGCAGGGCTGGAAGGATGGTGTTGAAAGCAGAGATGAAATCCACAAACAGGATCCTGCATAGTTTCCTGGGGAGTCTAGGTGCTGGTGGATGTAGTGAAGGGCCATGTTAACTGCATCTACAGACCTGTTGGCTCTGTAAACAATATGTGATTTGGTCTGGTTAAAATATATTTAAATCACATACTGTTGTTAAATGTATTAAACTAAAAATTAATTTAAAGTTAAAATAACACATTTTGCCGGTACGTTTTTCCCTCAGCTCCCTATGCTTTTTTTTAGGTTTTCCATTTTTTAAATTATGACCAGCCAACGGGCTACGTCTCTGTTTGCGATATAAATAGCCATTGGTCTGTCACGATGCTTAGCCTACTACTATGCCTCTGTATCACACCAGAGCCATCGCTCTAATCAGACTTTCATCCACCTGTTAGAATTTCTCATAATAAAGTGGTTAACATCACAATCTGCTTATAATTGCCTCTCCAGTAGCAACCACAAACTTTCATTTATTATAAACTAACCAAACAACTGCCTCAAATGTTGAAATCATGTTAATAGCTCATGTTAAATTTCGCCTGATTTTTTAATTCTGATTCTTCAAGCCCTCACAAAAGTGTATCAAATGTCCACACACTTCCTTGTGAGTAACCGTTACCATGGAAGCCGATGACAAAAATGCAGGAAGCAGCTATGCGTCTAAACTTTTAACTTATTAACTCCGTTTATTCACTCCAGTTATATGTCATTGCTTCTGTACAACTTTGGCGTAGTACTTCGTAATCTATCATGATTAATCGAAATTCCACTCTGGATTCGCGTGACCAGAAACGGACCACACGTACGGACTGCCGGGAGAATCATGGCCGCCGAGAGCTGCAGCTGAGCCGGCAGGGCTGCCGGGAAGCGCCCTGGAGACCGAGTGAAACGCCAGTGATTCTGGAAGACGTGGGACAACAATACGTGGGAACGGTATATTTTACTTATTGGCCTAGCATACATAAACTGCGTGACACGTCAGTCAGATTCAGTGCCGTTTGTTTTGCTTGTCTTTGTATAAAGGAGGACGACACACTTTAGAAAATCTTCTCTCAGATTACTTTTCCCCAGCCCCCATAAACACATCATCACCAAATCATTTTGATGTCTTGAATCTGGATTCACTTCAAAGATCGCTGCTAGTTTTTCATCTCACTCAAATAAAAAAATGGCTCATGTGAAGGAACCCCAACGCTCTCTCTCTCTCTCTCTCTCTCTCTCTCTCTGCTATCATTTTCCCTCGATTTCTGATTCATCCTAGCCCATCTGACAGCTGCTAAAGATCAGAAAGTCTTCATGGTCCCTCCTACTTTTCCTCCCTTGAACTGCTTAATGCCCTTCTCAAGTGATATTTTCATATCTTTGTGTGTATGTGTGTGTGATCCCTTTCATTTCATGGCAGGGCTTCTCTCTCTCATTCATCAGTAACCCCAGCTACACAGAAGCAGTCCCATTCAAGATCAGTCACTTCATCTACTTTTAATGGACAATGACCCTCCTTTTCGCAAAAGCACATCAAGCGTGTTGCAAATAAAAATTCTAGCCCAGATGCACATTTCAGACTTGCAGTCTAAGGGTGGGAAAAACACCCATGACTCATTTTACTTTAACCATTCTCATCCAGTGCGATGTGAGTTGGAGAGGATTGTCACAGATAGTTTTGAAAGACCCAGTGGGCTCTGCAGAGTCAGTTTTCCTAATTGGCAACACAGATGCTGTGTCTGATCCTTCAAAGCCTGTTCCCACTAACAAATGCATTTGAAGTAAGACATTGCCATTTGTAAGATGATTACAGTCACCTATGCTCAGGGGAGGTCTCAGCAGAGGCCAGTCACAGCGAATCACAAGGCTTCAAACAGCCCGCCATGCATCCACAGGATATTAGTAGCTAATGCATCAAGGGGGATGAAGTGTCAAATGGCTGGTTTGTCCCTGTGGACACTGCATTCATCATAGTTATTGTGAGGCTGGCTCAGTCGCTGAGACAGGCTGGCTGGCCGGCGAATAGAGAGACGTGGTATGTATCGAAACTGACACATCAGAATGGAGTGGCTTATCTATGGAAATATATTTTTGGAAAGTCGTTTTACAAGTTGTAGCAGCCAGCATTGAATCAGAAATAATACAGAATGATGCTTGAACCTCGATCTAACAGCAAATGATGCTATCAGTTGAAGAAATTCATTCGCTGAATTGGTTTAGCCATGCCTGTTGCCTGTCTGTGACTACAGTGAACATGAATGGCCCCCGTATACACTGCAAATCACCAAGGAGGGAAAACAAGGCAATCTCATCTTCTGCGGTTTCCTGCTTTATGTTATTGCATTCACAATGCTTTTGATTCAGCTCTCTGTGGTGTGGTTAAAACAAATGCAATACTAACCACACTGTTTGGGGTGTGTGTGTGTTACTCCTGGGTGCACAGGCTAAGGCCACTTCACGGATCATTGCTAAAAGAACGAGCATTTCCATTACACATATGTATTGGGACATGCATTTTCTGTGCGTGTTCATGTGCACACAGTATTCATATTTTGAGGTCCCTATTCTCTGTGTCCAGTGAAGTAGCAGAAGGGCAACAACAGTGTCCCGGTTTGACTCGAAAGAGATTTGCAGCAAATGAGCTCATCCATCAGCAGAAGCATGTGGGGACATGGAGATGATGAGGGGAAAGAGGGTGAGGAGGAAGATGAAGAGAGACGGTGGGCTGGAGCAGGGTCCAAGCAGACACAGCTGCTCAGAGAGAAGCCTCACAGTGAAATATGACGGCCGTGGCATTTCCATGCTCTCCGGCACCTTCTCTTGTCCTTTGGGTGTTGCAGCTTGAAGACTTGAGCTCAGCTCAGTCCTTGTCTAGTTCATCTGTAGCTTTACCATAAATCTTAGAAAAAAGTCATGAGATTTAGAGGAGTAGCATTTTTAACTGCACTAACCACCAACCATTCAGCATTTAGTCTCTGGAACACCATTTTATTTAACCCCTTTACATGCAGTTTCCCGCTTTTCCCCACAGCTTTAATGTTGGAAAAATCATCCTGTCTGACAGTATCATGTATTCCATATGAGTTTGTTCCAACTCTTCATTGAAAATATAACATGTTTAAACTGAGTGAAATACACAGTCCCAAGACTCCATGATTTTATGGCTGCACCATCATTAAATGGAAATATTCCAGACATCTTGTGCATCATTTAAACCCATTTGCTCCAAATTCAAACATATTTTGTATATTTGGAAACTTTGGGATCTCCCCTAGACCTGAACAAAGCTAGACACAAGACTGATGTGAAACAATAAACTCTGTGGTTAGAGTTTCAGTGGTGACTTGATTAAAAGTTGTCCCAGCACTCTCTTGTGTAAACATTAACATTTTTAAAGTTGAAATAGCATTCTTGCTGATGGAGCAGTAAATGCTGCAAAAAGCATTTCATTTAACTTGCTTTGGAAGTATACTGTACTGTGAAGAGTGGGTTTGTGGAGTATAAGAGTCAGTATTAGTCGGGGTCCCGGACCTTGTTGATGAGACCCAGCTGCAGATAGAAAGAAACTGTTCTCGTGGAGTGAGGTTTTGGAGGTGAGTGTCTGAAAAAGTTTGTGTTTGTGGTGGGAGGGGTGAGCTGCACTCTTTTCATGCTCGCCTTAGAGTCCTGGAGGTGTACAGGTCCTGGAGGAATGGCAGATTGCAGCCAGTCACCTTCTCTGCTTCTCAGCTAATTCAGCTTAGTTAGTTGATAATGTCTTCCTTGACCTTAGAAGTAATGCTCAGCTGAGCAACTCTTAATATTACACTGCTATGGTATGTGGAGACGCAAAACTGGACAGACCTCCCAGTGCCTGATTAGCATACTGATGTAAATAGATTCCGTTTTGAGGGTCCAAGCAGCGAGGCTGCTAGAACCCTGTTGACTTTCTTTCTTTCTTGCTTTCTTTCTACTAAAATCATTCATGCATAAAACACTGTACCAAAACGCTTCAGAATTGGCACCTCAAGGTGACGCTGTATCAATCAAAGTTGCATTTTTGCAATTATTTCTAAAACAGCTTGGCTTAGAGTCATTCTTTCATCATTTTAATCTCTTAAGACATCTGCATCTGGTCTTCTGCTTAGAAAATGTCAAATTTTGCATTTTTCTGAATCTGCTTGCTATCTCGATCGTAGCTGCTTGAAGCTATATTTAAATTCTCTTGAGACCATGTTGGAAATAAGTGTTCTCCCTTTAACACGTGATACCTTGGATAAATAAATTAAATGACAAATCGGAAAAGAAAAGATCCTCATTAATATCCAGTCCAAGCTAATGTCCCTCTGCCTGCTCTTTGATGATCTATTCATAGGCGATTACAGCCACCAGGGATAGTTGACCAATCCATTAACAGCAACACTCCAAATTCCACAGGAGGAAGTAAGGTGTGACTCTTAATCATCAAGCCCACGTTTATACTCCCCTCACACACAGTTATCTAATTTATAATGTAGAAAACACTAGTTTATCTTCCATAAGGATTTTTTTATTCAATGCAGTTAATTATGCAGAGATTAATTGCCTGATTATCTGTCATTTCCATAAGCGATGTCATATTAGAGACACAATTTTTACTCTGGCCTGCTGCCCAATCTGCCTCTGCAGAGGTCACATGGGGATGCAGCAGAGTCTTTCATGGGTGAAGAAGTGTTCTGAGCTCCAGAGCAACTCAAAAGACAAAAAGATAATAGCTGTGTGTCCTTTTGTTTTCATCTCTTTGTTCTTATGCACTTTCATTTCAGAGTCTGCCACTTTTTCGTACCCAGGCTGGAAAAACAGCTGATATTGTTTCCCTGCAGAGGCATCTGGGACGCGCCAGGTGAGAGTTACATCTGTGGGTGTTTAGCAAATATGGAGAAAATGAACCCCTTCTGTCGAGATAAATATGTGGTGTTTAGTTGCTATTTCCCCTGAAACAGATGAGGATTGCAGTAACATGTATTTCACTAAGAGAGACCACGCCAGTTATGAGGTATAAAGGGTAGTTTATTTGGATGCCGAGAAGGTTCGGGAAGGATAGGATGTAGGGTTTGAGAGGTGACCAATGAAGGGCTGGGGTCGGTTAAGGTTGTGATGGCAGGAGCGGCTAGGAACCCATGGGTCGAGACTCAGGGTGGGGGCACGTCTTGATAATTCTCTGCTTTATCTTTGCATTACATTTAATCATTTAGCTGACGCTTTTATCCAAAGTGACTTTCAATTGCTATATATCTCAGATGATTGAACCTGCGTCTCTCACACCAAAGGCAAGTACCCCATCATCATCCCCCTGTCGTTCCAGTGGCAGAAAAAGAACAATACATTTCGTGGAATTGTTAGTTCTAGCACACACAGCAGAAACCCTAGCAAAACACAGGAAGAGCATGCAAACTCCAAACAGAGAGGCCTGAGACAACCAAAGTTCGAACCCAGGACCTTCTTGCTGTGAGGCCACAGTGCAGGAGAGAAAGGGGATAGGCTGGCCTATATGTGCAGATGACTGAATTAGAGAGGCACAGGCGGTTGGATTAGTGAGAGAGAGAGAGAGAGAGAGAGAGAGAGAGGTGTGATCTTGTTTATGAACCTTAGTTATAACTTATTGTATGGAAAAGTCACATTTAACAATACAAAGCTCATGAATAAAAAGGAATTCTACAACAGTATGCTCACTGCAGGAATGCTCAGCTTTCAGTGTTTCTGTGTCCTGCAGGCGGTGAAGTCCTGGCACTGAAAAAGCTGTGGCATTTGGTCTGTTGTGCTGTGTGTGTGTGTGTGTGTGTGTGTGTGTGTGTGTGTAACCCCCTAACCCCACCACAGGGTGTAGAGACAACATCCTCTGGGGGCAGCCAAGGGTGCTTCCAACCGGCTGACATTTCTGACAGACTCTGATAGAGCCCAGAGTGTTGAATTATTCATACAGGTGTTATGGGGAAAGGTTGCCATTTTCACCGGAGAAACTCACCCCCAGATGAATTGAGGGTGTTTATCCCTGCAAGTGAATACAGTAGTAATGATTTGGGGCTGTGATGCCTTTTAAGCCCCATTCTCTGTCAGCTCACATGTTGAAAGCTCATACATCTCACTGCTTCACTGGCCAGAGCAAACCTCTTGAACTTAATCAGCCTGTTTTTGTTTTTTAGCTTGGGCAGGTAGGTGGAAACATTTGACAGGTAGTGGCATAGATATAAATATAAATAGATATAGATATAGATATAAAACACTAGACACGACCGAGCAACAACCTCCACTACAACTGCAGTAACTCAAACGGCCACTTGAGGCCAACTGCCCATCTTCAACAACTTTTGTTCTCTATAGCTAATTTAACCCTCCCCGTTTAGATAATATTAAGGCTTAAAGTTGTGCATTAAGGACGGGCCTCTTTGAGTGACAGGGTGGGGCTTTCTCAGGTGGCTAGCTGCTCAGTTGTTCAGCAGCCAGGCTTCATTCGAGCCACATCAGCTCCACCTCTTTGCAGATTTTTGATGTCATATACACTACGTCCTCATTTTAGAAATTAATCCACTTTACTGGAACACTATGGGTGTCAACAGAGGAGGAGTCAACAATCAGCCAAACTAAAAACACTGCAGCCTCTCAAACCAGATGATTCTATACAATAAAAGCTATGTATATACAGTATTTAAGTAAAAGTAAAATACAAAGAAAGTCTTTGCCGACTTTTTAACTTTTAGCATATTCTTAACAGCAGCAAGGAGGATGTTTTTACAAAACATAAAACGTTTCTTAATGCCTCTAGCTGAAATAAAAATATCATTAAATAATAAAATAATTCAAAATAATAATAAATTAAAGAAAAAGAAAGCAAGTCATAAGATACATATGGTCCCACTTTGCGACTTGAATTGTCCCCCGACCTGCTGCGCAGTCCTGCAATAAATATCGCGTTACTGCGTTACTGGATGTGAGGTGTCATGAGGACTACCGTGATGGAACCATATGGTGCCCATCTTACCTGGGTCTATCATTTAAAAAAGTGAAAGAGGATTATGTTGTAAGAAATGTCTTTGGTAGTCTGAATGGCTAATACAGTGTAACATGGGGTAAGATNCCCCAGTGTAATTCTAATAAAAGCACAAGACATTTCTAGCTGTCCCTAGTGTCACTCAACTAAAAATTTCCCCTGTTTCATCACTATTTTTGAAGTTATTTGATCGAAGCCATTCTGACACCTCCTGGTCATCTTGTCCCTTTATGTTGATCGCTTACAAGTTGGATGTTATTTAAAAACTGAACAGCACATAGCTGTTGATGTTTCCCATTGTTTGGGCAGAACAGTCACATTTAAGGGCAATATCATTACGTACAGCTTCTCAGTTATTTATCAGATTCAATTCAATTCCATTGCATTGGAGTGGTGTCAGTTTCATACTCAGACAGAAGAGTCTCTCTAACATATGACTGTATATATGAGATTTTTTGTGCGTGTGTGGGATTTGGGTGAACTAACCCATACAGCTATACAGTTCAGTCTATGATGATACACTGCAATGCATCTCTTTGCTCCACTAAAATAATCAGCGGTGTGTGCTGTTGGGTCAAACATCAGTTGTGTTTTATATTTATTGTTGATTGGCTGGCAGGTGTCTGTTAAAGTTACGACCAAATATTTTTAGATCAGTTGACAAGGTATCAAAACATAATCATAATACTTGTGTAACCATGACGTTAAACTGATTGCAGACACATTTTTTTTTTGATGATTCAATTTCCTTTTTTTCTGAGAGGCCATGGTGCACATACACATGCAATAACACTTCAAGGCATCCTGAATTATACAAAATACAGTCTCTGTAAGTGAAAAGAATTTAAACAGTGCCATTTGGAAAAAAATATATTTGGAGCGCTTTGATTAAAGTCAGTCAGAAAAATAGAATAATATTGCACAATGTCAAATAATGTATTTCAAATGGCCCTAATCCTCTCCCTGTAGGACAGGGATTTGTCACATAATTTAGGTAATCCCAGAAACACAGACACAGCTATAATAATTGTCTCTTTTTCTTCCATTTAAAGATGAGATGGAAAATGGGACACAAATTTAAAGACATTCGCTTAAATTTGATTGGTCCCTTCTCCACAATGGTCAGAGTATTTAATCATGTGTACATAACATGTTTTTTTGTATTTTGGCACTGGTTTTTATGTGAGTTTTACCAATCCTTATATACCTGGAGCATGCAGTCACTCACTTCTGTCACAATATGGAGGCAATATTGTCCAAATTATCTGGTGTGTAGCTACATGACAGTCCAGTTGGGTTTCGTGTTTCTTGCTGTTTCCTTTTTGTTTGTCTCAGTCGACACTACAAAGCCTAATCAGACTGTTTTGGCTCTTACCCTTGCCTGTGGTACTCATTTATGACTGCGGCAGCTTGTGTTGTCGCGGTCTGCCATTTGTCTCTGGCGATGTTGACATGAAACATCCCACGCTGTCTTGTCAACACCACTGCAAGTCCTGTTTCTCATCACGTAGTAGCTGACAGACAATACTTACCCGAGTTACATTCTTCTGCTAGATTTATAATTAGGATTTAATTATGAATTTGCTTGAACTCGTTTATGTCACGTTGCGGTGGCTTGTGTCTCATACCTCTACAAACCTCCTTGCTAATGGCTTTAATCATAACATGTGCATAAAAAAAATCACATGTAAGAATTTATTATGTGAGAGTAGAGTCGGTGAGTAGATTCAGAATAGAGCCACAACATCTTAGTTGGTCTAATCTCTGTAAAGATGCCTCACCTACCACAAGCCCTATCTCTTTGTTGCCTGGCAACAAGCTGCCACCCAAGGGCTCCCATGATCTGATCTGTTAAAAACTG
>JAPMOB010248534.1:0-13061 GCA_029875015.1 Lepomis gibbosus
ACACACACACACACACACCATGCAACAGTTAAAAAAATACGCAAGAATATTTTCAACAGACATATTTTATATATAATGAATACAAAAACACCTTGGCCCGGAGAACTTACTACAGCCCTAAATTCAACAGAAAATCAAATCAAGATTTGCTGCCCAAAACAAGTTAAAAAAAAAAAAGATTTGCTGCCCAGCAACATAAGGTACAAGGTACTTGTACAAGTAACAAAAAAATTACCCGCTGAGATGAAGGTTTAAAATAAATAACATTGTTTGCACTTACTTGTGCGCTTAAAGGTATTTTGCCAACACCCAGCCATACCACTGCTCGAACAACGGCCTCCTGCGGCACCACAGTGGCAGGAATCAGGCACTTCAGCACGCGAGCACACAGAGTAGTCCCTACACAGAGAAATCAAAATCAGTTAAAGGAAGCAAATGTTAAGACTGACTATAAAAAAAAAAATTCTAACTGATACAAGACATTAACACACTCTTTACTTTGCACAGGTGTTCCTACACATTTGGGAAGAATTCATTTTTGTGCAAATGCGTTTGATCAGATCGCTCTCTCTCTCTCTTCATGTTATACCGCTATGGGCAATTCCCTCAGGCAAAGTCTGCAGAAATGCGGACTTCCGAAAACATTTTATAAAAGGCTCAAGATCTCTGCGAGAGAGCCCTCACGCACTTAAGGATTTGATAGCGCGCCTCAAAGTCTGTGAGTGTGGACATTGGGATTGGGCCAACAACGGTCTGTGTTGAGTTTTTTCCATGTCTATACTGGTTCCTGTGGGTTTACTGGTTTCTAGCTACATCCTGGACAGGTATCTTAGGTGAATTTTTGGCTTTAAATCGACTAAGGTGTGAATAAGAGTGTGACAGTTGTTAGGTCTGTAATAAACTGGAAACTTGTCCAAGGTATATGCTTGCTTGGTGTGTAATGGGACAGACTCCAGCCCCCTATGGCATTGTACAGGTTAAGCTCCAAAGAGGATGGATGGATGATATTATAGGTTTTACAGGCCCATTCCTCCAGCAGAATTAATACCCAGTTCACAGCTGCTGCTAAGTGAAGGTCTTACCCATACGAAGGCTCATGGCAAACTCCAGCATAATAGAGATGGCCTCTGGGGAAAGTCCTTTACTGTAGGCCACCTTCTCCACCAGCACCAGGTTATTCTCCACCTCATCGTTTCCATACACAGGAGTACCTGCTTCAACTACAGGAGGGAGAGGTAAGGTCACATCAGAGGATGTATGCACTTTCAAAAATCTTCAGGCACTCACACAGTTTCACACAGATTTAATGTCAACAAGTTCAGGTGTTTTTCTTTTACTCATGTTGATGTTGGGTGACACCAGATGAGCTGCATTTTCTTATTTCACATTTACTCTCCACCACATGAAAACTGCTAGCTTTTACAGATTAGCTTTGTGTGTAAATGAATCCATGATAAAATATGCAGGAGTTTGGTGTCTCCTTGTTGAGCATCAGGGAAACAAAATGAAGTGTTAATGTAATCGCAGTGAAGCAGTTTTGGTTACATGACAGAAAATGTCATTTAGTGGCTTAGTCATAACAAGGAAAAACATTACATGAACATTTTTAACAATCAATGTTTTGGAGGATTTTCAGGTAAGGATACGTGCGTATGCTAAAAGTGTGCATAACTCTAGTGGATTATGTGAACACATGATTTTGTTTTTTATTAACCTGTCCCATCCAGCAGCCTGGTATAGAGTATAAAGAGCTGGATACCATGTTGTGCTGGGTGAACAAATGTTAAGTCAGTATGTAACAAATAAATATCACCATTATTAAAAGCTTGAATTTGGAGGATCAAATCGTAGTTCTGTGACCCCATCTCAATTATGTGACTGAATCTATAAAGGTTGACACCTTTTGACAGACGAATGAGGTTTATTTGAATAATGGGCATACAAATTAGAATCTGAAAAGGTTTGTTTGTTAATATTATGGTTGCTGTCATACGGTCTTAGGAGATGCCCTCTTGTATTTTGTGATTGGAATTGAAAATTCATGTAGATTACCACTGCAGTTTTTTTCCTGTGGTAACATTAAGACATATTCTGATAGATGTTATCCCTATATAATTACTGTAGATGTAATCACAAATTTAATACAGTAGATGCCATTACAGACATTGCTGCCCAGTAGTGTAGAGATATATCTGTACATCTCTAAACCAGTGGTTCTTAACCTTTTTCACTTCAAGATCTCCTAAACTGACACAAAAGAGACCACAGACCCCCAATTGGTGAGCTTCTGTTCCAGGATCGCTCATTTGATAGGATTTTGGCTTTAAGATGTTTTATTACAGAAGGTCTATGAAACCCATGGCCAAAGTTGTCATGTGTTCTGTCACTATGTTACTTATGGATGGACTTATAGTGAAAATAAATGATTCCCCTTTTTTCTGGGGACCCAGTGGAACCCCCTTGGGGGTCCCCGGACCCCACTTTTATTACCTCTGCTCTGAATACCTGACCTGAAAACATTTGGCCAAACTGCCTTTTTGTCGCAGTAGAAACACCAGGGTTAACGTTATACGTTTTGGTGGAATAAAGGCCCACATTATATAGCTAGGTTATTTATGATGATTGCTTCAGCAGCATTTCAATGATTAAATCCACTACACCTATTTAGTTTAAATGCTGTTGCATATACGTAGGAAAGATGTATAACTTGGCTAGCCCTTTCTGTCTTATACACTGTGTCAACAGCTAGCAAGCCTGATAGCAACATTAGCAATCAGTTACACCCCAAATCCAACAATAAGTGGCGTAAACCTAGGTTAACGTCCTGTCTTCTTGGTCTTGTCTGTTTTTATTAACGTACGTTAAAGTATAAATCCTATGCAGCTAATTAACGTAACTGCCGTTAGTAACAGCAACACGCCACCATCTGCTCCTGTTTTCCTACCGTCAGAGAAGTACTTCAGGGCCAGAACAAACGGGTCCTCCGCCTCGTTTTTCCTTCTCTCCTTTTCTGCAACTCTCACACTTCTGTTACTGCTCCGGCTGGACCCAGATTGGTCGTTTAGAGAAGACGGTTCTACATCCGACGACTCCGACAGGTTTAGTTTTGCTGCCATTTCTACATTGCTAAAACTTGAGAACACTGTGCTCTACTCCTACTTCAGCCATTCAAACAAAACTCAAATCTTCCGCGCGACCGTTTGCTCTGCGCTTGCGCAGTACAGTCCAATCGCTCCCTTGCTTCCTGGGAGTTGTAGTCCGTTTGCCTTCAACGACACCGGAGAGCGCTAGCTGTCTATGAATCATGTATGCGATTTTGTTATTTAATGAGAGAAGACAAAAAAAAAATTTAAAAATTGGGTATTAATAACCATACATTGTGGTAAATGTTAATGCTAATGCTTTTGTATTAGTGTATATTGTCTGTGACGTCGTAGAAGGGACTTTCACTTTACAACCTGATGTAATGTGACATATAAAAATTAACCTACCTTACTTCTTACTTTGTAGCCTACCTAAACTGTATAAAAAATATATATTAACGCATCAGTACCAGTAGGGGAGACCGGGTATGGTTGTAACATGGGGAGAGTTGTAACAACACCAATTCCACCAATTAGAGATAAGATAGGAGTTTGGTGATCATTTCAGTATTTATCCATTTCCTCCCCAATCAGGCCTGGTGATTATCAAGTCTGGAAATGGGCATATTCAGAATATATAGAGAATTTTTTGGCCAAGACTATCTTTTGTTTATTGCAGATAGAATTGTTTGACTTATATTAGATTGAAATGTAGTTTCTCAAGCAACATGTGATGTATTTTTCCTTTCTAATTATGAACCACTATTGAAATACATCTAGCTAAACATTGGCTGATAGGGGTGGGGTGGTTTGTAACACTTCTTACAAACCACCCCACCCCAAAGTTTTACAACCATCAACGAAACATAAAACTAGCTACTTTCTTGATTTTAATATTTTCCAGATTGCCCTTTGTAGTCTGGGTCTACCAAACCCCCACTCCAAGGTAACCTCATTAATTTGTCAGCACTGAGACCAGAACTCCCCATTCACATGTTGTTCACATGATGGCGTATGTATCGTCACTCGACATTTCCATTCTCGGTCTCGGCCGGTGGAGAGGGTAGAAAAGCGAATGTGCAGCTTGTGAGAAGTGCCTGTGCACAAGACAAAGTCCCAGTACACCAAAGAGTAAAATATTGAAGTGCTGGTATACATACCAATAAACACCGGCCCACTTCAAGCACTGACTGTGACTCTGAATAAGAATATACACACATTGACACACACACACCTTAGACTTAAGGATGTACAGAGATGTTCTTTAATTAGAAACATTTTAGTAGTATTTTTTAAGTATACTTACTATTTAAGTAGGTTTATTCTATAGATAAATTTACATACACATACTGTACATGCGCATGAGTCATCAGACAAAGTTTGTTGTAGCAAGAGGGAAACATTGTTCTTTGATATCACTACCTGTTTTAGAAGCATAGTGTGGCATCTATTTTTGATTCTTTTGTGTGATTGTTACAATTACTGTGTAAACAAACACATTGCATTTGATATCAACTCATGAGGTCTGTGATATTCTTGTAGAGGATTGAATTGGTGCCATTTGTAGTGAACAAATGTGGGTACTTTGTATAAAAATTTGAGAACTCTAGCTAAAGAATTCAGTGAGTTACAGTTACTGAAGCAAAAAGTGTTACAACCATACCCAGTCTCCCCTACACAAACCTGTGAAAGACCTTAACAGTCCTTTGTTTGAAGTCGTTTGTAATAATGGTCAGGTTCGCAGATTCACTTTTGTGATGGTTTTATTTACCCAGGGTTTGAGATATTACTCTTTGAGATGAGCCGTCGTACAATGCGGGTTTGTGGTGCTCACACCGAACTGAATTTAATTTTTTTGTTTTACAGAAAGTTTTGTAACACAGTCCCCACCAATATGGATAAATCACACAGTAAGTTAATATTGTCAATCTGACTGAGTAAAAACAACAAATACATTTAAGAACTTTGAAACACTGAATGGTTTGCATTTTTGCAATGACATTAAATCCAGAATTATCAAAATTGTTGCCAATTAATTTTGTGTCAATTGACTTGACCTCAAAACCTTGCAAATAAAAACCAAAACTAGGCTATATAAACTCTCCAGACCCTACAAAATCAAATGGTCAGAAAATGGCAAACAACATGCATTCAACATTTACCTGTTGCTATATTAAGTTATGTGTTCATGGTGGTTAAGCTGTTCTGCAACCACCAAAGTGACAATTAGTTCCCCTTTGAGGGAACTCGACTGCGTTGGTTACGACACTATGGGAACGCCTCTTGGCGTAGCAGGGCTGAATATGAAGGAAAACTACTCCAATCCTATTGGCTTTAGTAGAACAGTAGAGCGTGACGGCATAACCGGAGGTGCACACCGGCACACAATACTCATTAGCTTTAACTATGAAGCAGGCGCTCCAGGCGGGTTGAGGTGTAGAGAACCGACGCAGTGTCTCATTCCCCTTCTTGGGGAACCAGGGTTACATACGTAACCCGAGACGTTCCCCTTCGAGGGAACTCGAACTGCGTCAGTTACAACACTATGGGAACGCCTAGAGGCGTACCCATAGTGTCGTAACCGACGCAGTGTCTCGTTCCCCTTGTCGGGGAACCAGGGTTACATATGTAACCCGAGACGTTCTTTGCAGAAAAAATACATCATTTTAAAGGTAGGCTACCTCTCTCCCCCTAACTTTCTCGCAAACTGTAACTTACCTTCAGTCCAGTTTTCATGCTTAGGGGAATTTGTCTTGAGGGCAGAAGATATAACAGAAAGACCCTTGTGTCTGAGTAACGCTGAAAACTGAATGCAGCTATTTGTGCCGTCAGCCCCAGTATCCGGTCTACCATGAGCCTGGTCGTTTTCTGCCTGTCTGATTACGGATGGGTTATGCTGTATCGAAAACCACACTAAAATGAAGCACATGCAGATGCATCAAATTCTGCAATCAGAAATCCTCGCATGGCAAAGTTCAGTTCAGTTCAACTTTATTGTCAGATTTGGGGTCCATCAGAAAAACACCCAACATCATAATAGGCACACAACACCTCCTAAAATACCAGAGCACAAATACAAAAGCACGGTGGAAAAATGGTTGATTTTCATAAAAACAGTTATACCAATGCTTCTACAGAGGTGACTGATATCGTACAACACTATTACTAGGATTTGTCAGCAGCTTAATAATGCCATTCTGAGAGCCATCCAGCCGACAGATAAATTTATACATCAGATTTCTCAGTAGAGCCTGGAAAGTGTTGACTCTTGCCTTACAAAACAAGTCACTTTTGTTATACCACCTAGGTTTTTTTAAGCAATATCGGCAAACAGTCATTATAGGCAACCTAAAGCTTATGTATGGTTGTCTTTTTAAACTTGGCCCACAATGGCCAAAGCAGTATAGAGAGGAGTGCAAGTCCAATATGCTTTAAAGAGCCTTATATTAACATGGTCTGAACACATAAAATTTTATTGCCAACATGTTAGCTTGAGCATAAAGCATACGATACTACCTATACATGTTATCATCATCAGACAATTGATCTGTGAGGAAGTGCGCCATGTATTTTATTTTATTATAAATACTTAGCACTTGCCCTGACAGTTAAAAATCTGGAAGATTGAGATCTTTATCCCCATTCATTCTGCATATCATGAAAACACTCTTCTTAGCATTGTACTGCACATCATATTTGATCCCATAATCAGAACATATATTTATCAACTGTTGAAATCCAGCACTGCTAGAAGAAACAATAGCTAGGTCACCGGAATACATAAAATGATTTATTAGAGCATTTCCAATCATACAGCCAGTTTTGCAGCCTCTTAGTTGTTCTGATAAATCATTCATATACATGTTTAGGAGGGCTGGGGAGAGTAATCCCCTTGTTATACTCCATAACCAACGCCAAACGGAGCAGAGACTCTATTACCCCATCTGACATGCATACTCTGGATGGCATACCAGTATGACAGGATTTTATCTTGTTGTCAGCCATACCCCTTGGTTTCAATTTCAGAAACAACTTCTGGTGATTGATTTGGTCAAAAGCTTTAGAGGTTTCTATAAAGCCAATTAGAACCAATTAGCAGTTTTGTCTCCCATACATTTCAGCTACTTCTTTCAAGGTACATAAATCAGTACCATGCTTAGCCTTAAAGCCAAACTGGTTGTCTGTGGTGTCAATATACTCACTTAGATGATCTAGTAAAAATGTTTTTAACATTTATGTTTTTTTTGGATAACACACTGGCTAGTGCGATTGGCCAATAATTATCCACACTTCCAACCTCGCCAGCCTCGTCTTTAATGACAGGCACAAGAGTTACAGCTAACATTGAGTCTGGTAACGTTTCATGGGTCATAAAACCATTAAATCAAATGGCAAGAAGGGCTACAACCTTTGGGCTTACATACTTAAGGTGGTCTGGTTTGATTTGATCTGAGCCACTTGGTTTATTATCAGATAACTGCGAAATTGCTTGATGGACCTCAAAGGTCACCAAAAAGTGTGTTTACAAAACAAAACAATTTAATCAAGGTGCTTTTCCTGATATACAATTTCCTCATGCAATATCTATTAATTGTCAGTGTTAAAATAGAGCCTAAACTCTTTGGTCCAGTAGAGGGCATGGTGATAAGCACTGCATGTCTAATTAAGTAGGGCTAGGTCGTCTAGGTTTGTCTAGAGAATGTGAGTATTAAAGTGAAATGTCGGGGCCTTTTAAACACTGCATATCTGGGCACATAAACTTTGTATTTAGCGTATGTGCTGATATGAAGAATTAATTTGACTGGGGCTGGCTGTAGTTATATAACCAGTTTGCAAAACAAATATCCCCAGCAGCACCCATTGTTGCAAACATCATTATCTTCACTGAATGAAATGCAAGACTGCTAATAAAACAAGCAACATTTAGTCAGTCTCACCTCCATTTCTTTATTTTAAGGATATCATTTACAGAAATATTGTGACTGTATTTTAAAACTAACAGCATTTTCAACTGCGATTTCATCCCCATAACAAAACTGTAATAAGAGTGCATTTCATATCTTGACTGAGAAAAAAAAAACAGATGAGCAGAAAGAGACAGTGACAAGTTTAAGATTTCAACTGTGAATTACAAAAGGTAAAATTCCATTTTTTAACAGGCAAAAAGACTTTTTTTGATTTGGTTATGTTCTCTGTACAAGCTAGCAGCAGACACCCAAGGCAGCAACTGCTGTCCTTTCCAGCAAAACAACTTCCCTGTGATAACTGAACTGAAAGGAGAAAGAGGATATTCAGCTTATTTTACTTAGGGGAAAAGGATTTCATGCGTACTTCTGCAATAATCTACTGAGAGGAAAGATGAGCAAGGATTTCTTTATTTATCTTTCTAAAATAGGCTTCCTGTAACACTGTGCCAACATAAGATGTGGATATGTAATACTAGTTGATGCATAATTAGTAAAAGATTCTTTCAAAAGTACTCATTTTGGTTTATGATCTAGAATAACCAAATGAAACACATTTGAACTACTGAAATTCATTACCAGTCTCTCCTACCTACAGTATAAAAACAAATTAGAAAAACAAGCTACAAAGATTCTTTCATGAATAACAGCATTCTCAAACAAACTTGTAACATAAAAGAAATTCATACCCGATTAAAAACACAAACACATTTAATACAGTGTAGGACTGAAATAAATAGAGAAAATAGATGTACTATTGTGACAATGCGCTGAGCTCGTCAGAGATTCCACAGGTATGATTGTCCACGGTTATGTAGAGGATGCATGGACCACCGGGAGTTCTCAGTTTCACATTAAGAGTGCAGAGGAGTAATCAGTCAGCCAGCTGGATGGGACACCAGATGTGTGTGAGGGGTATTATTACTGGGAGTGACTGCTTCCTTTCAAATTAGAATCACTACAATCCATAGAGGTGCGCCAGGTTCCCTTTGTTGTAGCTTGGACCAAAGTAGAAGAGAATCTTAAGACTGCTTGACCTTGTTCTTTTCCTGGTCGTTGATGTGCTGTTCCTCTCTGCTGTCCTCTCTCTCCGGCCGGTCATCACTCTGGCGGGCAATAAGCAGTCGGCAGGTGAGCAGAATACCAAAGACTAGAGCGTGGGCGTAACGTTTCAGGGGGTCTCCTACTAGCTGGTGGAAGAACAGGACAGCCAGCATGACCAGCAGCAGCAAGAAGTTGGCCACATCCTTCGGCCTGCCTGGCACGAGGGTGAGCACCACACCACAGCCCACCTCCAGAGAGCCAATGATCTTACGAAGCAGGACAGAGCTGATCCCAATCTTTTTCAGGCCAGGCAATGCCTTGGCATAGCTCTTGTATGCCCTTTTCTGAAAAGAAAAAGTACAGAGAACTAACATTTAACTGGTCATACAAACTCCCATGGGTGTCTTTTAGTGGGGTCATTTAAGGACCATATAAAGTCATCGTTCTTGTTTAACATTTAATTTTCATTTTATTCCTTTATATTGCACCATTAGTATCTTGCCTATTGCTGCCTGGCAAAATAAAACTCATACGTCTAAAAAATCATGATAAGAAAGTATCCCCAAGGCATATTCATTTGGATTTTTACATGAAGCCTGTGCATATGGCAGAGATAATCTTCATTCAACATCAACACCGACAGGTGCATCTTAGAGAATTTGCTGGAATGCGCCGCCATTGCTCTTTAGCGGTGAAATTGGTCTTCATATGAAAGGAAAAGCTTAACAGCCACAACATAAGCTTTTAAGAGCGAGCTATAGCTTACAAATCTTGATAATCCGGCATATATGTTGGCATGTTTAAGATTATAGCATGTATTGTAACGTTAAGGTATTAGGAAAGTAAGGTGCAGTCAGTAACGTTAATTTATTATCCATCCCTGTTTTGGCGACTAGCTAATGGCAGACACGTTTAGGATTGTCTCATGTATCTATCTATGCTGATTTGTAGATAATAACTAACGTTAGGGTAATACCGACGTATTTTTAAGGTTTCTCCTAAAACATATAGGCCTAGCCTAACATTACTTAACTGTTGGTAACTACAGGCAATACAGCAGGTCTTCACATTTTATATAACGTTACAGGAATCTGCTCTTGGGAAATGAATGCTCCACAGAGGCAGCTTAGAATATCGAAAGCATTCATTTTCTGTATCTTTGACTATTTAGGTCAGCATCTCCTCACATTATCCGAGCCTGAGAGCCTTTCGCGTCTGCCGCCAACACAGAACAATGGCCTCCTTTACTCTCACAGCTGCGGACAGTTTAACGTTACGGTTTACTCACCATTTCACTGTATGCATCCTTGCTTAGTCTCGGGGTGAGCTTGATGGTCCCCATGAACACGAAAAATAAACCCAAAGCAAAAGAAAGGGCCACAATTGTTATTGTCCTTGGTGAGGCCATGTTTCGCCACTGTGCATGCAGCAGGCGCTTCCCACTGAACTGAATGGGAGGCGGACGGTTTCCCGATGAAGATGCATCAGGGGGATGGGCTTTTCCAATGAACCACAAAAATGGAGACGCGCTGCTCCCTTGTCTGCATCCAGGAGCAGCGGGCAGCTGTAGCCCGACAGGAGCTCATCCTCAACTCACACACAGCGTTACTCTTTCATTACATTATTGATAACACGGACATGATAGTGCTAGTAAGCCGTTATAACTACAATAAATCGTCTGTAAACTCTCAAGGGGGAACAGCAAGGCTGAGGGCCAATAACCCCAAGGGCCCAGAAGCAGGAGGCTATGTAAAACTTGTTTCGGGATATGCACCACTAAAGCACAATAATAATTCATTTGATTTAGGCTATTTGCTTTCATGCAGAGAGTTCGATTAGAAGATAGATACGGTTAGGTCAAAGAAACTAGCTAGAAACAACTTCTACTAAAATTCCTATGATACTAAAGGATACTTCACAAAAAGCATGTCAAAATATAAGTTTATGTAGGAATATTTAAACATCATTTTAGTTTTTTAGGGATAAGAGATGAAATATCTTACATGATGAAAAAATAAGGCCACAATTCAAGGCCACCAGTGAGTAATGGAGACAGCTGCAACAGAACTACATGACATAATGATTTTGCAGGGGAAACTTATCATGGTTATGGTTTTATATATATATATATATATAAATAAATATAAATATAAATATAAATATAAATATATATATATATATATATATATGTCATTGCTAAAGCCAAGAGTATAGTCATTATTGATCAAATTGAACAACTGCCAAAGCCAGAAGTTGTAGCACTAACAGTGAAATCTGTAAAAATCTGGTAAATACAGAGTTTCACCAGATGTAGGACATGAATTGTGAATTGTGAAAAATGGTCAAGATGACTGGAAGGCTGCCATGGAGGAATATCTTGGGATCAGTATATTTTGGTGCTGTCAGCATCATTGTAAAATGACAAAAAAGGTGGAAAACAACTGAACCCAGCTTACTTTATTATACATCCAGATAAATAATCTTGGTCTTTGTTCATAGCATGCGTTAGATTTGTAAATCTCCCTAACTTGTAGTGCTTTGCTGATGCTGCTGCTGTAATGTAAACAGATATGCCATGCAAGTAGTGACACAATGTTTATTATACAGTTTCATAGGTGTGTTCATCACTTCAATAATACTCTGCACAGTTCATTGCTGGGGAAATGTTGAAATAATCATAAAAAAGTATGCAGTTCAAACATCATGTTTTCCCTTACAAACAATATTGCATAGAAAAACAAACAAAATCTCCTTTAACATTTTGGCCAGTTACACAATTTTAGCTTCAACATTTTAAAATGTATATATTGCTATTTATATATTTAATGTTTTTTATTTTATTTTATAGTATCAATATCAATCATGACATGATTATGCAGACCTGCCCTTCACTACACACTGGAATTTGCAGTTTCACTTACGAATGTTCAGGGATCTGGCCTGAAGTCATAGTCTATGAGTTATAAAGACGTAGCACTCTTGTGTGGAGGGAAAGGGTGTGAGTTTCTGTAGTGTGACTGTGTACTACTGCTGCGGACCATATCCGCCCACTCAGGTCGCAGGACACAACTGGGATTCACTCTCACTGTCCCTGATCCTGACGTTCCTTCAGAGCCAGTATTGCTTTTCGGTAAAGATCTATCGAAAGACAGGGTCATCTTTTAAAAATCAAGTCGTGATTTCATCATTTCAGAGTCCAAAGTGTTATTGTGTTTGATCTGGAGATGGAAGGAATGGATGAGGCTCACCAAAGGTTGAAGACAAGTCCACAGATTGAGAGTAATCTCCAGGCATCTCCTCTGTGTTGATCTTGTTCTTCCTTTTTACTTTGACCACTTTCTTCTTCCTCCTCTTTTCCCCTTTAACTAGACAGAAGATAAAATAAATATTAGATTTTCAATCTTAAACAGCCAATAACCATAAAATACAGGTCATTATTACAGATTTTAACCTTTAAGCTCCTTCTCATCATTGTCAGGTGATTCTGGCATGTCCAGAGTCTCTTTTTTCACCTCCGTTGGCCGTTTTGGTTTGCCTTTTTTCGGGGGAATCAGGGCACTACTGGGTTTCTCTCTGTGACCAGAGTTTTCTTGCTCTCCTCCGTGACCGTCACCCTCCTCTTCATCCTCCTGTTCATTTCCTTCTTCATGATCTTTTTCACCTTTATTGACCTTAACCACCTTCTTCTTCTTTGACTTCAGCTTCTTTTTCAGAGTGTTTTCCTGTCAATACATTTCACGATTGTAAGTTTAATTCGCCATTTATTTATTGTAACATTCATTTTATATCACATCATAATAGAGAACATCATAATTATAACTCAGAAATAAAATACTAGGACCACAATGGAAATAAGTTTGTAACTTTCTTGTGTTATCCTTGACAGTTCTGATAAATGTATAATCTCATTGAGAAGGCATCTTGTTATGCATTTATCTTTGTTTCTTTCAAATAAATCAAATCAAATACA
>JAPMOB010248535.1:0-11844 GCA_029875015.1 Lepomis gibbosus
CTCTTCTTCTCCCTATTAAATGCTCTGTGCACCCCCCTCCCACACTGCCTTTTCTAAAGGCAGTCCCACCCACTATCTCCTGTCATGAAGCCAAATCATCCTCATTACATAAGGGGAAACGTCTGACACGCATCTTGAAGGGTTCGTGTCTGACGTTTAAACACGGCTCAAAAAAACTAAGGGAAGACTTAAACAACACATCTGATTCCACTGAACAAAATCGTTCAGAACAACATGGGGTGACAACAGTCATTTGAAGATCGTCAGCTGATTGACGGCTGGGTTCAAGATCACAAAGTAAAAAAATTTATTGCGACCTTGCGTGACGTTCATTACAACAACTCATAACTGACTCCATAGTGTGTTTCAGAGTAGGTCTGGATTTCTTTGGAATATTATTTACAGAGGCCCAACAATTGTCACCCTGAGCAAACACCTGACTTGGTAGGATGATCTAAGACTACATTTAGACTGCGGGCCAAAGGGACCCAAATCTAATTTTTATGCTCATATGTATCTCAGATCTGATTTCTTTATAACAGTCTGCCATTTCCATATGTGGTCCAACTCCAATACAGTTTGGATGTCTGCGTCTGGACAGAAATTGATGTGACTCTGACGTCACTCTAGAGCGACCAATTCTGCATTTAACGGAGCCGCTGTGAACGTAAAAGCTCCACAACGACATTATTAAACATGTGGCTTTCTCTTCTCCTCTACCTTCTTCCACTTGAAATCTACCGGATTTGAGCTCTCTTCTGACTCACATGCATGCTACCTGTCTGGGCAGAAAACAGTAGAGAAAGGGAGAAAGAGAGTTGTGGGTAATTTGCGTTGTACAGCGTCAGAAACAGTAAGTAACATTTGTTATTAATCAGGAGAAATGTGACCCTATGAGGAAACAGAGGGCCATGAAATACGTGAGTCTCCTGTGAAAATAAGGAGGGTTAGCAAGTACGAGCTAACCGGAGCAAACTCTTGTGGCTTCTTTTTTACTTCTTTACTCAGAGTGTTGTGAGATGTTGTTATATTCTTCTGAGAATGCGGGTCAGCTGCAGGCTGTGGACAGTTCCCACTTCAGTCTGGTATGGGCCACATCTAAACAACAAATGTAAAGGCTCCGTACTTGTACAGCGCCTTTCTAGTCTTTTTGAACATTCAAAGCGCTTTTACACTACTTCTGCAGTCACCATTCACACACACATTCACTCACTGAGCCTAACTGCTCAAACAGAAACTAACATTCACACACTGGCGGAACAGCCGCCAGAGGCAATTTGGGTTTCAGTGTCTTGCCCAAGGACACTTCGACACGCAGCCTGGGGGAGCCGGGGATTGAACCGCCGACCTTATGATTAACGGCCAACTCGCTCTAACTCCTGAGCCAAAGCAAACTGTCAATCATAAAAATAGGATCCAGGAAAAAAACTGGAATAACGCATTAAGGCCAGCAGCGTGAACATAGCCAAAAAGAGAGACTGCGTTTCCAGAACAGTTGCAAAGTGTTTTTTGTCAGGCTCATGTGTTCACATTGTTCGTTGGTGTCTAAGTAAAGGGGAGAAAAGTCAATCATCAGTTGGAGCACTCATCTAAAAATGCAGTCTGTCTGAATGTAACTCCTGTTGAGACCGTGAGAAGAGTGAAGGAAGCAGTATTTATTTATTGTCTGTGTTGCACGCACAGGCAATTTTCAACTGTCAACTACTAACTTTCATTCTGTCACTTCATCTTATCTGTGATGAGTCCTTTAAAGTTGACGAGCTCTGGAAGGGTCTTTGGTGTTTTTCAGGTTTGTGGTGGTATGTGGCCTTGAGCTTTTAATCTCTGAGTGTTCAAGTTACAGTGCTGAGCAAATATTAACAAAGACTGACATCTCCGTACAATTCTTCACAATGAATGTGTGCTTAATGAATAGGGCTGTGTTTCGCTATACCTTTAGGGTATCAAACAAAATAACCCAGAATCGAGTAGAATCGAAACTTCTTCAGTCAGACTAGTACAGCATTCGATCCTTTTTGTAACCGGGGGTGGCGGGTGTATCATTAATTGTCTGGTTTTGCTTGCAGCCAAACATGCAAGCAACAAACAGAAAATACTATTCTTCACAATGAATGGAGCCCCCGGCCAGTGATGGTGTGATCATCTGGATGTGCAGGCTCTCTTTCCCTCTGCTTCCTTTAGTCTAGTTTACTGTCTTGTTTAAGCCGACTCCTTAATCGTTATCTTATTCTTACTGTAGAGATTTGCGACTCATCACTAAAGGAAAAAGCACTTCTTGATCTTTTCAATTCAGTTCTTCAAGATTCATTGTTCCTAAGTTACCACGATTATTCTCTGTTGTTTATGTTCACCAAACCTTTAAAAAATGTAACTTAAATGTCTTTTCCACAACTCGCAGTGGTGCCTAAACTATTTCACTCCTTGCTTATTCAAATACAAAATAAACTGTCAGGAGCTGTCGTCCTTCCTCTGATTATGCTCGTGTGGATGACCTTATTTAGTGTGAGGATCTGATTTCCTAATGTTTGTATATACCAGTTATTTCAACCAAAAAAAAAATCACCTTGCTTGTCCATAACAACAATAAAGATTATAATACCAACCAACTACTATGGCTTCAAAACGCAAGCTATCGAATAAAGTACTCTTGGTAAAATTTTAAACAAACCCAAATCAGATAATGAATTTTTGTGTGCTTCTTTGTGACCTTTCCATAACCGTCAGCAACCACCTTTAAAGAAAATCATCAGCTTTGCATGGGAGGTTTGTTTATCCTGGGATAAAAGAGCAGGAAACCTCTCTGCCACTGTACAGTCTTCTGTTCAGGTTTCCTTTTTGTTCCTGTCGCTTTTCCACAACTTTCCAAACATTTGACATTTGAGTGACAGCTGGCAATAACATGGCGCATGCAACTTTAGAAGGAAATGGCAGCAAGAAGAATCAGGAGACCACAGATAGAAAAGAACAAACGACGCGACCAAAGACATGAAACAGAAGACACAGAAAAACAAAAAGAAGAATATACGAATGAAATCTGTTCTGAACCAGTGTGATCCTGACTGAAACTTTTTATTGGATGAAGGCGGACATTTCAACAACAAACAGCAGCGTGAGCAGACAAATGCAGGTTTGTCTTTACACGCCTAAAGCACACTGCTGGCTGCTTCTTACATTCTTAGTCAATGGAAGAAGATTTAGCGGACAATAAAACTCCCGAGGTCGTCGACCAAGTTCATTGAAATTTTGTTCACTTGTAGTTTAGCAATTAAACTAAATGTCTATTTATGTTTAAAGAATGTTTTTACTCACTTTCAGCAAAAAAACGAGACGGTTTCGTGACAGACAAACTTTGGTGCCAGTATTTCAACGGGAAAGGCGGAGACTTGAAACAAGGAGGTATTTATGGCTCTTCTGGTGGTGTAATCAATCAGAACCCGGATGTACCCCCAAAAAAACAAGCCAACAGGAGCAATTATTTTCACCGCAAGTTGCCTGAGAAAATCCCGAGTTACTTCTATCGGAAACAAGATGGCAGCCGCGATAGTGGAGATAGTCGCGTACCTACTTTCATGCAAAATAGCAACACAAGGTGCTTGACTTTGTGTTTAAGCATCACCATGTAACAGTAATAAGCATAGCAAAGTAATTAGTTAGGACAAGCTATATTAAAAAATTTGAATATAAAATAGAATTTAAAAAAGTAAAAAAAAGATAAATAAAAATATAAGAAACAAAAAACTTAAAAGATGGGGAACTGAAAGTCTGACACATCTTCAGCTCCTCTGGGAGGCTGCATGGGCCATATATACTAAAAGCTGCCTCTAAGTGATTGTCCGTACCATTGGGGTTGTTGGGGATTAGGGTTTAAATGGCATCAAGATCTATGTTAAATAATGTAATACCTGTTACTGTTACTTATTTCTATTTTTTGAAAATTAATGATAGAATTTAACTTCAAATTATATTCACCTCGGGGCACCACGCTTTAAACAAGAAATTTAAATTTAAATATAAATCATTAAATATACTAAGCTATTAATATGGAATTTTGGTTAACAATTAAATTAACAAGTATAACAAAATGATCATTAGTAGATAGTGGGTTGAAGGATTTGGAGTTCTATGTGGAAGAGGTTGGCAAGATATTCATTCTTACACAATACAGCATGCATATACGTAAGCATTTATTTACAAAGAAAACAAAGCAAAAACACACAAGATAATATTAGCTAAAATCCACTAAATTAAGACAAAGAGAAAACAACGAGATCTGCATGTCTGATAAGTGTGTGAGAACGTGTGGTCAAAGAACAAAAGGTGTAGAAGCAACTTTAAGTTAATTCCCACATATGTGTGGCTGTTTTAACGCCTGGTCGTATTCACATGATCTGCATAACTTTGCCAAGTTAGTTAGCATGCAGAAACTGTCTGTGTGAAGCATAACATCTTAAACCCACATACCAGTGGCTGAGAAATGTAGTTACACGATCTCACTTTAACAATGATCACAACAATAAAACACACATCAATGTATATTTACAGAAGCTAAACAGTCATGTGCTTAGCCAAGGTAATGTTTCAGTTCAGCTATGGAGACCTATGCGCAGTACGCTACCAGCCCATGAAGGAAGAACGTTTGCTTTGATTTGTTTGTTGTTAGCTGGCAGGTCTGTTGAGGATGGAGCCAGGCGGAGCAGCCTTTGCTTTGTCTTGAGAGAGATTAGAGGATCCGGCAGCTTGGTCTGTACTCCTCAGAGGTAACTGGTTGCTAAACCTGCCAAAAGGTCTGGTTAGTCCGGTCTGAGCATCCTAAACTGGGAGGCCGCTGTGGGCCATGGGGAGCAGAGCCCAAGGCAAGAAAGACGAATGGAGAAAAGGGTGGAACAGAGAAGAGAACAAACAGATGTCGTGCTGCTGTTTTTTATCAGGTCAACAGTCGAAGCTGTTGCTGGAGTTTCAGGCTGAGTTCACGTGTTGGTGTTACTTTTCTTGGGGGTAATGTCATTTTCCAAGAAAGCTGATTGGTCAGTAGGTGGTGTTTCCATGGGGGTGATCTCTTATCTGAAACATAACCTGCTCCAGAGCATGTTAGCCGTTCAAGTTCAAATTACCATGGCGATCTACCCCGGTACAAGTGATCCACCGTGGTTACCTCGCTAAGCTCAAATCCTGCTTCGTGGTGCAGGCACCTGGGGGCTGAGCAGCTTAATTAAAGAACAGTTTGTTTTAAAATGCCATGTCAGATTAGCGTACTTCAAGACTGCATTTGAAAACAGCCTTTCAGTTCCGAGGTAGAGGTAAAAGTGTACTGAGTCAATCATCCATCAGGGAAAAGGTATGAGAATTTAATCTTGCTCGTGCTCCGTGTTGCCTTTGTGCTTTTCTCAAATTTTAAAAGAGCAGTCAGTCACTAAGTGAAACCATCTGGTTGTGTTTGATTACCTGCCACAAAACAACCCGCAGTGATTTAGCAGAGATGTGCTCAGTTCACATGGACTGAAAAAAGAATTTTAAAAGACTGCTATCTGCTATCCGCTTACATGATTCCTGTGCTTCTGCACCAAGATCCGCCTGTTCAGGACTTATATATGAGCTGCATCAACGGAAAGACAGTGTGGTATCAGCTTTACTGAAATTCACCTGTGCTGTGATGTTACCACCTTACTGCCACATCATTATGACTAGTTTTCTTCCAACCCAGTTCATTAACACCAGCTGGTGTGCCTGGATCATAATGATAGTGTGTAAAGTTCCTCAGAACATGCAGCCCTGTGATTCATTGTTCAGTTTGACTGTTCTCTTGTGTTTGCTGCCATCTAATGGCTGCAGGTTTATTCTGTGATAAACCAGCCGCACTGGTACAATAAATGGCCATAACACCCAGATTTTGGCACCCGGCTGCAGGAATTTGCTCATCATCCAGAAGCATACAAACACATAAATGTATAGATCATATTTCGCAGTAATATTCTATACAGAAAAATAAACAAATTTAATTCTACATAGAGTGGACTGACTGGGAGTCCTGATGGTGGGGCGTTAAGCTGGTCTGTTGCTTGTGTGTTGACAGTGATCTTGGGGGGTTTCTGAGACTGAGACATGGGGACTGTGATTTAGGGACGTTGCATGGTGCTTGGTTTGGCTGAACCTGTAATTCGGTGTGTCGACAGCAATAACAGGCACCTGTTGGCGATCCGAAGGGGCTATTTTAAGCTTTGTCTCTTTCATGAAGGCACACCGCATTTTGCATGGTGATCACGCCGCTGAAGAAATTGCGTTTGGCTAAACGTGGGTCCGTGCTGTTGTCTGATTTACTGTTTTTACATTTTTGTTGGGCACAAATAAATATTGTCATTGTAGAGCCCAGAGTCAGGGAGGGGTCTCACCTTGAAGTGTCCTGGTGGACCCTCTGAGGTACAGGTTTGCATTTGGGAGGGAATCTGTGTATCCTGTAAGTGCTACATCTAATGTTGCTGTCTATATGTGTTTGCAAGGCTTCTTGAGCATGTGTGTACACGGGTGGTTGGGGAAATCTGACTATATGCTATATAGTATGAATTTAATGAATGAATTTATTGTCTTTTTGGTTAGTTTCTGTAACACAAACTTCTATGGGGTTCATTATGTTTTCGTTTTGTTTACGGCTAATGAGCCGCTGTTGGGCTTTAGTGCCCATCCCATGTTGCTGATAATTGGCACTGCATACAGTATCAGCTCCTCTTGCACTGGTTTGCTGTGCTCGTTTGCCATTTTAAGCTGATAGTTGTTGTCAGATGATGTGTGAACATTAATGTGCCTCTGAGTGTCAACCAACCTGTGTCTTTGTGCTCGAAGCCGTTTTAACCAAACCATTTTTCTTAAGGCTAAAACACGATCTTAACAGGATCTCTCCTGTTGACAGTTTGCTCTGTCGTTTACTGTCAGCATCATTTCAGAACCTGGCACTTCCTCACTTCTCCGCGATCTTCAGCATGTCCGTTCTTCAGCCGTTGCCCCACTTCCACCTGCACACCTGTTCCCAATCCACTAATCAGCTCCACATACCAGCCACTCCCCCCTCAGCTGCCTGACAGGTTTTCCCATTCTGCATTCAACGCTTGTATGCCTGATTCTTTTGCTTTGTGAACCATTCGTTCACTGTTTTGAATTGTGGACACAGTAATCTTTGTTTTAATGTAATTTGCCTGAACTGACAGCCTTGACTGCAACACTTGTGTCTCGGAAAGAGACTGAAAATTATCCTTTACATCTAACTCTGGCTCATTTAAAGTTTATTCTTCTCAGTTGACTAATATACACTTATTGAAAAAGGCACAGGAAATGTGATCTAATTTAAAGAGTGATTTGTCATGGACAGAAGATCAAACAGAGACAGAAACAGTTTCCTATTGGTTCTCTTTCTGTTATAGGGCCATTCAGAATTTCTGCAGTTTCAGCTTTTGAATTAGGCCAAGAGGGACTAGCTGGGGGCAATCTCTGAAAGATTTTCCCCAAAAAACATGGAACAAACTGAGCTTTTTTCAAAACCTCACCAAAAATATGACAACAAGCTGCAGAAGAATTTCCCACGATCGGAGTGTTGATTGATAAGTAAGCTGGCTGGTTGGCTGACCCAGCAGTGGAATCAAGGCTGAAGATGCTTTCTCTGGATTAGTCAGAAAACCCACATCCGTATCCCTACCAAAGACTGCACAGTTCTACTTGCTAGCTTAAGTCTATCAGCTGCTGATAACCCAACCTACCTTTATACTCTTGCTTCCACATTGACCCAATGTAAGCCATCTGTACCTCTGGAGCAACTCTCTGGATCCTCCTCTATCAGCCTTATTTCTCACTGTAAGACCTCTGTACACCATACTCTGTACTATCTCACCCCGTACCCTTCTATCAATCCCTAAAAACCATCTTTTATCCCTCTATACCAGCTTTAGCCCTTTGAAACCCTTTCAGCCTCTATTGGCCTTGATCAGCCGTTTATGTGATGGTCACATCATACCCCACTTAAGGTGAAAGACCTATCACAATTGAACACGAGAGAGAGAGAGACCTTGTTGAAATTCTGTTTATAGAGTTTATTTTGAAATAATATGATCGCAGATTTCACAATAAAACATTTCCTGTCACAGGATTTGTCTTCCACTTAAGCCATCATCCCTTTTTTTTAAGTTGGTGTGGTGTTGTAACATGTAACCCTGAGCTGTTGTTTGGTTTTTCACATGGCTTCATCCTCAATGAAACTCTGTGAAGAGTTAATAATTAATCTCATTTTATAGTGACTTCTATGTGAATAATTGTACCGTCACAGATGAGATGTTGCTTTTGTCACGAAGGAAACGCTCTAGTGCTGCTAGTGTTGCTCGGATTTCCATTTTCCTTGTGTTCTTTACAGATTTTGAAAGTGGCACATCGGGATTTGCTATTCAAACATATAGCAAGATGTCCAGAGGACTGAAGTGCATTTACAAACACATACACACACAGCTTTGGAAAATATGCAAGTTCAGCTGAAGCGTTCTTCTGGCATGCTTTTAACCTTAAAGAACCTGCTTTTAGCAGTTTCCTTCAAAAATAATCACCATGTTCCTTTTTATTTTTAAATGTTTGAGCGTAATTATTGCAGTTTTTGAAGAGTCCTGATCTTATATCTGTTTGCGGATGTTTCCAGAATTATCGTACCATTTGCAATCAAAGCTATAGGCAAGCAGTTTCCCCAGACAATTTATTTGACCTGGCCTGGTATAAACAACGTTTAAAAAAGCAAAATTTTGCAGCAAAGTCAGTTAATTACATCGGAATGGCTGAGATCTGGGGATTTGCTAAAGGGGATCAATTAAATCCACACATTTATTTTCCATCAAGGTCAACTTTATGACCATTTTGATGCTGCTGAATAGTTAACTGTTTTGACAGTGCTACACCATCCACTTTCATTTTAACTTCCTCCATTGGAGAATAAACTGCTCCAAAAAGAGGAATGGTTTGAACACAGTTAAAAGAGAGGCATCAGTGGTACAAGTGTATTTTCAACTAACTGTTAGCTAGCATGCTGATCAACTTAAAGAGACACATTTAGCTGGAACAGCTGGTGACAGACCGGCACTAGCATGTTCCTGGCTGTCTAGTGTTAGCAAATAGTTCGCCAGCTACACGACTTTGCCAAATAGTTCTACATGCACCACCAAAGATGAATGGATGAACTGCACTAAGATGTTTTCAGGTGTGTCCAGGGTTAACAGCTGTTATACTGTTGCTTTTTAAAATCCCATGTATTGTTATGACCTCCTCGGGTTAACAGAGCTGCAGTCAGATGTGAAGGCTGAGCCTCTTTTCTAACGTATTTCCTGTACGGTAGAAAAGATGACACAGAGCATACCATCAAATACCAAAAGCGATATAATGATTCATAAAAAAATAACTGTTTGCTATATATTCTACAATAGAAAACTGAAAGAAAAAAAGCTTGGGAGGCAACTCATCTGCACCTGCAGCATGCCACGTCGTCCCTTTCCCTGACTCGCAAAAAAGGCAGAAATGTCATTAAAAAAACGTAAAAAAGACATCATGTCACAGTGCAGTAGTTAAAGGTCAGGGCTGGAGGGTTCCCTTCAGTATCCCTTCATGGCAATGGTTGCTCCTCCTGCGCTGTCGTAGCGTTTGACCTGATGGATCATCAGGATGGAGATCAGCAGGCCCAGCAGCTAGAAGGACAGGTAGTCAGTTAGAAAGACATACAGGTACAGTAGACCAGCTGTCAGACACCTTGAAATCAAACCAGGAGTGAAAGACATTACTCAAACAAACATCTGTCCAATCTCTGTGTACAACAGCTGCTGGCCTCCAGTCAGCCAGCCAACAGCTGTTGTATTTACTTCAGTGTACTGCCTGCATATTGTTGGTGTAATAGATGAATGTCTTGTTGAGCATTCTGAGTGGAGCTAAATGTCTGCTATGTGGCCGGAGGTCATTTCCTTTCCTCCCACTGTGTGGCTCTGCGCCAGTGTTCTTGCATGGCTTGTCCACACACACAGGTGCATCTCAGAAAACAAGAATATCGTGAAAAAGTTAATTTATTTCTGTAATTTAATTCAAAAACTGAAACCTGACAGTTGTCTGCTAAATGTTATCCGTATGTACAAAGTGTTATCTTTGGTTACAGTTTGCTATTAGCAACAACTTAACTGAAAGCTCAGTGATAGGTGTTCCTACCGAAATGCACTTTAGGAATCGCAGTCGACTTCTTCTTAAGTGTTTGGTTACACAGGCTCGCTCCTGGTCATGATTGAATGAATTTTATTCTCTGAAAGTTCCTCCTCACACTTCAACTTTATCACCAAATACAGGACTGTTTATTTTTCCTCCACTGAAGGTTTATATGTGGCCACAGTGATCACTGATCTCGGGCATCTGCTGGAGCTTTACAATATCTTAATAAACAATGCAGTCATAGAACAAGACAAAACAACAACCAAGGAGAGTAACAGCGGAGCTTACTGCAGTGACTGCAAATCCAAAGCAGAAGCCCATGAGAATCTTAAAGAAGAAGTTGAACCACCCAAAGAGGAAGTCACTGCAGCTCTGCAGAAGAAGAGACGGAGAAAGGGGCGTTATCAGGGAACATCACCTGTAAATTACATGAGGTGCTTTTTTTGGTTGAGTGATTGGATACCTGTTTATAGATCTGGCTCGGGCCTGTGGTTCCCTGCAAGGAAATAAGAGCACAATATAATGTATAATATGTTCATCATAGAAGAAGAAAAACATGGGCACCAGCTTTCCCAAAAGCACAGCCTTTATTTCTGTATTTTTTTAATACATCTAGATATATTTTACAACACCAACCTGAGGTCTGGATTTACATCCAGTAGCTCCATATCCTCCATATCCTCCACGTGAGCTGCACTCACAGGATTGTGGGATAGTACTGCCCCAGTCCTCGGCGCTCACCAGTCCACAGCAGTGGATCTGCAAACACATGAGAGTGTGAGTTTCAATAGAAATCTACGTCGTTGCTGCAGTAGATGGCAGCACATTAAAAACACAAGGTTTAATTTAGCTCAACTATAGAGACTATTTGGGGTAGAGCTATTTTCTGTTTCATCTGTTTTTAGGACCATATCTGAACAACCTTGCTTAAAATTCTCTGTACAGTGAAGGAAATATTGTTTGTAGCAACGTGACAGAAAATTATACAGCACTTCATGTCCTCAAGAAGACAATAAGGATTGCTGAACCTCCTTGAGGGTTTTTCAGGGTGTGAGCAACACAGCGTCGGGTGTGACTGTGATTAATTTATCAACGCAAAACTGTGTAAAAATGTGATTGTTTGAATGTTATCTGTGAAACACCTCCTCAATCCACTGGTAAGCATTCCTCCTCCGAGAGCCGACAAAGTATTGTTCAGTCTAGCTTGATTACACTCATAAGGGTTAATAGTACACATTACAGATTGCTGTATCCCATCAAGAAACGTTCTCATTCCATCGTCTGCCATGTAGGGTTGTACCGCCTCAGAGGAGGCGCTGTCAATGGCGTTCTTCAGCTACAAGAAGAGAAAGAATAACATCAGCATCCAGACTGACAGAGAGGAAATGTAAGGATTGGGATAATAACTGAAAACACTAGAATCAAGATAGAGAGAGAACAAAGAGAAGAAATTACACCTCTTGTTCACTTATTCACTGTTCCTTAAATCACACAACAGCTCACTTTGTAGTGAATTTGGATACATGAGAAGATAATTATATGAGAAGCTTATGTATACTGGTAGATACAGCAATGGTGGTGCCAAGAGGGAGAGAGCAGAAGAAGAATGTTAAAATACTAAAAGATATATATATATATATA
>JAPMOB010248539.1:0-27857 GCA_029875015.1 Lepomis gibbosus
GCAGTCAGTGGACATAAAGTTGTTACTGTGATGTAGAGACAGAGCTCGGTTAAACTTTATGGATGAAAGATCCTTTTGTTACAGATTAATAACTCACCACTCTGTAACTCTTGCTCCAGTCCATGATGCCAACCTGGTTGGCAACATGTAGCCTACAGCTGAATCGAAGCTGTTTATCATCTTTTCGCTGACCCGCCTTTCTCTGCTTCTTATTGGCTAGTAGTCCTTAAGTAGGAACTGCGCATGTGCAACTCCCAACAAAGATTATTTAGAGACAAGATGCATCACTCCATAGCTAAAAGGAAGCCTTCAACACAGGGTGAAAAGAGGAGCTGCAGCAATGTGCAGTATGACAAAATATATGGTGCTTTTTGAAAATGAAACCATGTAAACCTGTTCTGGTACAAACCCTAAATAAGATTCTGAACCTGAAAATGAGCATAATACCACCTCTTTAAGTAAAACATCTGAATACTTCTTCTGCCATTGCCTACTACTGCTGTTACTTTTTTCATGACTGCTAAATAATAATGTGTGACTAAGAGTAAATGTTACAAGATTAAAATCCTCACACCAAATGACATAAAATCATCTGTGTGTAATTACAGTTACACATGACAGTGGCTAGGAGGCAACTGCCCTATTGTGAAGGTTGTCTTAAGGGAGTGTGACCATGGGTGCATGCACCAAGCCTTACACACATATTATGATTATGTGCAAATGTAGAAGTAGGACACAGAGGAGCAGATGGCCCCAGAATTTCCATCTAACACAAACAGTCTGCTCTCTGCTTAACACAGTCACAGAAACTGTTTAGCAATGCCCCACATATACATATAGCAAAGGAATACAAGTCCTGCCAAAGTGAGTCATTTTAACCACATCCACATTCTGTTGAAAAGTAGCAAGCTCACTACAAATATCTATTTGCACTAATCATTTAATCAGGTCAGTTTTTTAAATCTTATTATTTAAGACAACTGTAAATACTGCCATTGTGAGAGAAAATTAAATGTGGTTCCAGAGCATGCAGGCATTATCTATGTCATCCATAAGATAGTGTTAGCCTCAGTAAACAGGGACTGAGCTTTCATCCAGTTATGGAACAGTGTCTCCTCACCTCTGGGGAAGGCATGATGTTAGGATCCAGATCACTGAGGGGCTTAGTGAGCAGCTTGTCTCCCAGGATGGATCGCAGTTGTCGAGCCATAACTGTCTGCTGCTCCACAGAACAGTGGTTCTCCAGGGACAGGATCAGAGGGTAAGGAGATGCCTGGGAAAGAGGAATGGAGAAAAGGATTGTCTTTCCCATAGAGAAGAAGATAAAGAAATCATCTTTTTGTCCTGTTTTTTTTTTTTGTTATTTTGCTTACAAAATAACAATTTTTTTAGCAAAATTGTTATTCCCTGCTTAAGTACAATCCAATCATTTTGTATTTACTGGGTCAGGTAGGATTGACTGCTCCGCCAATAACTGGATACGCAGGACATGTGAACAGGATGCACAGTTTTGCTATCTGGCCTGAGTGTGTAACTATACCTCGGCAACTGTGTTACCAAGGTAAATTATTCTGTCAATAAGAATACTAGATTCCCTTGACAAACACTCCATCTTATTGGCTTCCTCTCTACATAACACCAGCCATGTATATATACCCATCACACTTCAAACATGTAGACCAAAACAAAAATGCTTGTTTTATTGATTTCAAAAAACTTTCTGTTCTGTACTTTATTTTGCATTAAGAGCTCTATTACAGATTTCTACATTGTGTTCTAGGGGGCAAAATGTACGATCTGGTTAAATCACCGTATCTGATCAGTGGTTAGCCCTCCCGGAAATGCCAATATTTAAAGACTATTTACTTTAATAATGTGGACAGGGAAAAGGGTGAATCTGATGAGATGAGAGAGAGAGGGACTGAAATGGAAAATACAAAACCTGAAAGCTGCCTGCACACAAAGAGCAGGCCTAAGACAAAGGAAAAGCGCCAAAACTTTGTCCATCCAGAAAGAAGCTGTTGTACAAGACATAACGCTTCATACCTGCAGAAGAAGAAACAGACAAGCCGTTCCTTTACCGAGAGGAGAAAACGTCGCCGGATTTCCTAAATGGACTGATGAATTTAATTGCTACCAAGAAAGAGGCTTTTGTATGCCTGGGCAGAAAACTATAGTTCTACAACTGTGTTACTGTAACTTGTACAAGCTTCATTGTGATTCATTTTCTGTGTAGAATATTCGGTGGGATATTTACAGACCGCTCCGTCCTGTTCATTGTTATTTTGTGTGGGCAAAACTGTGAAGCTTCAGCAAAGGTGTTAGGAACCAAAACCAGACCTTCTCTACCTGTTCTCACCTAGATGGCATTGAGCACAGCTGGACTTTAGGCTACACACTGTGGGTTCCACATGGATATGCATGTGGATGCGCATAAGGTAACAGCCTATGGGCATGTAGATGTGTTTATCTGTGTGTGTGTGTGTGTGTGTGTGTGTTAGTACGACAAACAGAGAAAAGGCTCACAAAGCACAGTATATAAGATCCTGGTTGCTGCTGCTGGATACAATGTAACCAATTCTTTCTCACACAGCAAACTTACATTCAGCAGCCTTATACTTTATCAGGTCCTGACAAAGTATAGTTATTGACTCTGCAGGCCATGGCAGGAACAAACAGAGGTAAAAATACACAAATCCTAACACTGCCATCAAGACCATGTGTCTAACACCTGATATTTATCTGTACCATATATCTCTGCCTGCACCAAGGCAAAATGCTGTATGCATGTATTCTTTGAGGTGACAAGTAAAATGACTCTCACTCTAGTCGTGTACTCACTTTGAAAGCATATTCATTGATAGTCTCGATGACTTCGACAAAAGGCACTTTGGACGTGAGCGTGTGTCCATGGTAGATGACTGGCTCTCCTTTATCTCCATCCCAACAGTCCAGCTCAACACAACGGCAGCCATGTTTCAGGGCTCTAAGGATAAAATAAGATGTCATTTAAGAGCTTGTAGCTATATATCCTTTATCTCTTTCTGTTGGCAACCAGTACAGGCTGCAACAACATCCAGAGAGTAGCTATGTTCCTGTCCACAACCACCAAAGGTAATGGTGGGTTTGTTTGGTCGTCATCAACTTCAAACTGATCCTGAAGTGGTAAATACCCGTCTAGTACTCAAATAGCAAATCATAGTGAATGATAAACAACATGGCACTTTACTGTCTATCCATCCATCCTTTGTAAGATACTTATGTGGATCTGCATCATGGTGCCAGCAGACTTAGCAAGGTAGCCCAGAAATCCTTCTCCCTAACCACATCCATCCAAACTATTAAAAACATGTATGTTGTTAAATTAAGGTTCAATGTCATCAATAATAATAATAATAATAATAATAATAATAATAATAATAATAATAATAATAATAACAATAATAATAATACATATTATTATTACCAATATTTAATAATTAATTTTAATCAGCTGGCTCAGTTTCACAAACAACAACAAAAGTCCAGTTAAAATCACGCAATAGAACAAATTCCTCTATGAGCTGGCCTTCTTGCTGTTGTACTAGTAAGCAATATTAGCTGGCTTGCTCTGCCTTGTGTTGTTGCACTTGTTTGATGTGTGGCTGTGTTAGCAAAGCTGTCGACTCACTGATCATAAGTACATTTACATTTACTCATTTGGCAGACGCTTTTATCCAAAGCGACTTACATTTGAGGAACAACTAATGTCATAATAACAAATGCTTGCGTTTAGCTGACCATGTACAACAGTGGAGTCTAAGTGAACTGGGGACGCCAAATCACAGGAAATACTAATCGTTGCATAATGTTGCTTAAAGCTCAGTAAACACAGATAATATTTGACTGGAACCTCTACCATTTATCTGGGGTATTGTAATCTTCCAGGCAGTAGTTAGCCACAAAAGGCTAACTTTATATGTCTTTCATTTTCCATGTCCGCCAAAGTGGCGGCTAGCCCGATGATTTCACCCGCCACTGCCAAAATTTACCTGCATTTGGCGGGTTGTAATTTAATTCCCAGGATACATGGGCTGGATCCAATACTTTCAACGGAAACCCTGAAATTGGCTTTACCTAGCTTTGCAAGCTACACAGTAAAGTCCAGTACATTGATGCACATGTGTCACATGTGCATGTGTACAGGTGTGGTCCTATTCATGCTCACCGGATGTATGTCTCTGTGCTGCTGTCCCCAGTCAGCTGATCCTTAGTGAGGTAGGTGTTGTGGGAGGAGGAGATGAAGTAGTGTGTCAGTGGGTGATTCATGTCTTGGTAAACCCTAGCATGATCCGGGTTAAACACACAGTTCTCCTTTGACAGCATGTACATGGTGAAACCATTGGGAGTCATGAACTGGTTCCTCTGGGCTGTACTGGGCAAAAGGAAAAAAACTATCAACCGAGGCAAAAGGCAATAAGGTTGGGGGGGGGGGGTATTTTGGTCAGACATGGAACAAAATTAGCACTCCTTTGGAATGCAACCTGACTTCTGTAGGTCAGATATTCCCCCTCCTTTTAGCTCTAATTTGGTCTTTACTAATTCCTGAGAAAATATCTGGGATTTTAGCTGCTGGATGCTTTTTTGTGTTTGATATCTAATCACTATCTTTGTCTGTCTCCCAGGTAGCTAGGCGCTGGGCGGGTAGCCTCCAATGGGTTAATCAGAGATAAATGTCGGTACTTTGTAGGGCTGCAACAAATGATTATTGATTAATGATGAAAAATGTCGATCTGAATTTCCCCAACCCCAAGATGACACCTTCAAATATGTTGTTTTGTCCAAAACCCAAACGATATTCAGTTAACTGTCATGGAGGAGTAAAAAAACACAGAAAATACCCACATTTAAGAAGCTGGAATTTAGAGAATTTTGACGTTTTAACAGGTAACATTTAATTAATAGTTGGCAACTAATCAATTAATTGTTCCAGTTCCAGTGCTTTGCAATACGCTGTAACTTGTAACACCGTACCCCACTCATTAAGTTCATAAGTGAGGATGACACTTTGAGCATGGACGAGTGAAGCGTCCTCTGCCTGGTCCTCGAAGAAATCCCTCAGGTCCACAGTGGAAAGCACACAGCCATTTGAAGAGTAACGAATAAACACAGCATCCAGCTCCGGTCTCCGTAACAACTCCCTGCAGAAAATTTCAATCTCTGTCTGGTCCAGACGACCGTCGGCTGACCGGTCACACTTCTATTAGAGAACCAAGTGACACGTTAATCAATTAAAATAATTTCACAAGTCACATTTAAATTGCTGATTAATATGGGGTCAATGTTTTTAAGTATGCATGTGTGTTCAACTACCTGGAAGAGGCTGAGGGCATACTGATCACTCAGGTCAATGTTGATCATCTGCAGCAGTGTCTGGACTTCTTCGTAGCTCATCTTATCATCGTGGTTCTGGTCGGCCCGACTCAGGTAAGCATGAATCCAGGTGACACACAATAATAGTCAAGGAAGCAGCAAGAGCAGAAAATGTACAGTTATGTTAGGTGTTATAGTTTGGCCAATGCAGAGTTTTTAAGCACAGAACTAATATTTAACCCATGTTTTCATTAGACGTCAGTTAGGTCACCTGATAGAACACCACTTAGAAGGCTAAAGTCCTTTCTGTGTTTCTTTCTCTCTTCAGCTGTTCTATCAAAAAAAGGTAAAAACACTTATGTTTTCAGTGGATATTTGTTACACTATTGACACAAAGCGGTTGACAGTTTCTTGTGCTTTTATTCTTGCCACAGTTATCTCCCCATATACAGTGAACACCGTTCTAGAGTTCCAAATGAACAAAAATTAGGATATTGGTCAAGTTTCTCCTTCTGGGTCATGTTGTTCACCCTCTCCTGCAGGGTTCGGATGCCACGGGTCCAGTGCTGAGCCTCCTTCTGACTCTGGCAGAGGAGATCCAGGCTTTTGCGGGACCCTTTGAAGACCACAGTGAAACACCGGTCCTCAGGTACTGAGCCGGCCATTCGCCGCAATGTCTCTGACTGGCAACCCTCACGAATGCACTCCACTTCCATGACAGAGACTGAGGATGTGTGAGGGGAGGAGAGAGAAAAGGTTGGAGAAAGAACAGGTGAGTAAAGAGCAAGTATTTCCCAATTAACTATCCAATCTGTTATCAAGCGATATCTTTTACCATCTTGTAGAGTAAAAGTTGAGTATGATCACATATGGGTAAGACGGATTACGTTCCTATATAGGGCATTACATTTAAGACAATTAGATGGTGGCAACACAATGTTTTTTTATTTTTACATTTAAAAGGAATAATCAAATAATCAAAAAAGCAAGACTAAAGCTAAATTAAAAACAGAGGAGAACACCGGAGAGGGCTGGATCGCTTGCCAGAATGACAAAGACGAATATCAACAAACAAGGGGAACAACACTGACTTAAATACACAAGAGGGGAAACCAGAGGAAACGTCCACAAAGGTGGAACTCATTAGGACACACCACTAAAACAGCCAGGAAAACACACAAAGACAGGAAGTAAAGTACATAGGACACATAAGGAAGGATCCTTTCAAAATTAAACAGGAAATAACAAAACTAAAACATAAAACTATGATATTAACCAAATATAGACTATTCTGTGCCCAAAATAATTTTAGTTTTAAACACATAGCGTAACTAATACCTAATATACTATATGTCCCTATTTACAAAATGATAGTTCTAATTTGGATGAATGGGTGTCCTGAATAGAGTCAACTATCATGATGTGAGACATAAATATAATGTAATTGTACATAATATAATATTAAACATCATGGTATCAATGGTAGATACAAGTTAATTTGGGTGTATCACACACTACAGCTAACAGTTATCTCAACACTACAGTTACGTACGTGTACAACCTGGTGCAACATTATAAATGACTTCCAGAATTCATACCATTATCCCCATATCATGTCTCCCCTCTGTATGACAACTGGCTTGTCATTTTAAAGTGTGGCTGTTCAATACACATTAGGCTTCTGACTTGGTTGGACACCATGTGACATGAACTACTTCCAGCATAACCCAATCCTTACGCAACTGAATGATGAAAGAAAAATGAACTTTTGTCTTTTGTGCAGCTCTTTCAATTACAGCACTTCTCCATTCTTGAATAAATGCATTACACAAGCATAGCCGTCACTTTTGATCTTGGTCAGTTACAGTCTCAAACTCACATGTTTGGAAGATAAACTCACGGTTTACTCACAGTAACTAACTAAACACATTAACTAACACAATTTTCTCTAGTTACACTAATACATACACCATTTTCTGTATTTATAAGTGTAACCCCCCCGGGTTATTTTGGTCACAAACCTTAAAATATTTTCCATGTTGTCTATGTATATAATATGATATATAATGTTTTACAGTTTTTCTCAATTGCTTAAACACATTTCTTGAAATTAAATCAAAACTCTAAAACACAAATCCACAACTTCTCACCCAATTCCCCAAACATCCTATTTTCGGGTCAAAATGAAGCTCTCCACTTCAAAACCATTCAATCTTGCTGAAAAACCAAACCTTAGATATAACACACAAGCCCTCAAACACACACACACACACACACACACACACCACAACACAGTCTGACACACAAATTCAAAACAGTACTACAGAAACCGGTTTTAAACAATGTTGTTGGTGGTTCTCCCCCTCAAAAACCTTTTCACACGATGAACACAACAAAAGAAATAACAAATGTAAACATGAGCACATTTTTTATTCCTTTGTGTACGTGTGTTATCAATTATGAATGTTTGTGTTTCCACCTGGGTGGCTGTGTGCTAATTGAGCTCAAGCTTTGCTGACTTGAGTGAACAATATCGAATGTAAATGTTAGTGACCACATGGTGTAGACATCGAAAACTTAAGGGATTTGTGTGCAGAGTTTAAAATGAAATGGGTGTGCATTTTGAAAAGTTCAAAAGCCTGCTCATAGTGTTTAAGTAATTAAGAAAATCTGTTATGCGAATTATTCAGAGGGGTTTAAATGTGCATCACAAGGGAGACACATAGTTTAAGAGTCTTTATACTTTTACAAAGTAGACGGTCATCCAATCAATACACATTATGAAGACAGTACTACTATTCAGTGTAAGTTAAACAAATTTAAGGTGCTGCTCTTAAGGCTGGTAGAACAGAACAGTGTTACAAAACTAATCATTCTTTATCAATCTGTGTCAATAGACCTTTTATCTAAAATCTTGATCTGCAAAGTAACTCGTAACTGTAGCTGTCAAATAAATGTAATGTGCGATAAAGCCCTCTGAAATTTAGTGAAGTTGACGTATAAAGTACAATGAAATTGAAATGTCAACAAGTACAAGTACTTCAAACTTTTACTTATGTACAGTACTTGAGTAACGAGTCATTTATTTATCAAAACCAATGTCACAAATCACAAATTTGCTTCAATAATCTGTACAGAATACTCAACAAATAATCTCAGGAAGAGCAACAGAGGAGGGATCCCTCTCCCAGGACGGACAAACACGCAATAAATGTGTGTACAGAATAGATTTACAACAGAAAACCATAAGTGAAAAGGATGGATCCAGGAGGACAATAGAGCAGCTTCATGTGCAGCCCTCTGAGTAGGATCTGAGCCACACCACCTCCTCTATCATCAAGACCTGGAAAGAGGACCGGCCACACAAACACAGAAGAGGACAACACCATTCACAGAGTGAGGGTGAAATAGAGCGTGAGATAGACAGGAGGATTGGGCCGGTGTCAGAAGTAATTCGGGCGCTGTCCCAGAACCAGTTGTGGTTAAGAGGGAGCTGAGCCGGAAGGCCACGCTTTTTGATTTAACAGGTTGATCGACGTTCCTACCTTCATATACGGTCATGAGCTTTGGTTAGTGACCGAAAGAATGGGATTGGGGATACAAATGGCCGATCTGGAAAGCGTTGCCGGGGAGAGGGACGTCTGGACTACACTGCTTAGTCTGCTGCCACTGCAACCTGGCCCCACATTAGTGGAAGAGGATGGATGGATGGATGGATGGATGGAGTACTTGAGTAAATGTAGTTAGCTCATATAATATAATTGATGACACAAAAGCATCATATCTCCATCTTAAAAGCCATTGATTACAAGCCAGGGCAACCATGTAATTACTTTTAAAGGACTAAATCATGGTCAGCTGCAGGTGACAGCAGCGCTGTGGTTGCAGTGTGCAGCTGGCGATTATTCTTGTTCTTTAAAAATGAATACAAATAATTACCGTAAAAAGTATCCGAATTGTTCCAACTACACTTCACGCCAACATCCAAGTCATCGTGATGATTAGGAAAGTTTCTGAGTTACGACAGCAGAATTACAAAAACAATATCATCCGTTTATCCTGGTTAAAACATAGAGTTAAACATATTCTAGTTTTGATTGCTCCCTTTTCTTATGTCGCTAGTTATACATTTGTTGAAGTATTAACAAATGCTGCACTGGTTATCTACAAAAAGCCCTTAACTTAAACTTAAGTATTATATATTGCTGTTTTACAGTTTGCTGATGCAGGATGACGTGTCCTGCAAGGACTGCTTTGCTTTGCAGACCCTTGGCTATGCTGAGGAGCTCAACTCTGTCCTTTTCAATGACAAATGGTAAATGGACTGTATCTGTTTAACATGTTTACACTACATGTCCTACGCTGATGGCAGAGGCTTAGGTGCAAGAAGCCAGCTGCACATCAGAATGGAACTGATGGCACAGACTTCATGAGCAACTTAGGGATCAGTATCTTGTTCAAGAACACTTAAACATACAAATTGGAGGAGCTGGGAATCGAACCACCGACCCTCTGATTAGCAGACTACATCCTGAGCCACTGTCTCCCACAAGACACAAGGGCATTACTTCCATTGTCGATAAAATAGGAAAAAAAACAAGAACCTGAAATATAAAAAGTAAACTAAGTTCTTTAACTGTCCAGTTCAGAGATAAATATGTGTACACGCTCATCTGACCACATTCAGTTGTCACTATGCGCTCAAAGCAATAAGCTTAATGAGCAGGCAGGAGTGCTGCAGCTTTCTCTGCACTATGTTCTGCCTCTCAGGCTAAATGCACGCTGCTCTGCCTCGTTTAGAGGTCGTTTGTGTGTTATGGAGCCTGAAGGGAGAAACTGCAGACATTTTTTCAGGGCTTAAAAAACACAAATTCAGCCCTTTTACTCTCCTTAAAATACTTTTAAAAAATTTTATTTTATTATTTCTTTCATATAAACATATATCTATGTCTATGTGGAATGTACATCACATCTGAAACCATACGAACCAAGCCTACCCCCTTGATAGTCTGACAGTCTGTGAAACCATGAGACCAGTGGTTCCCAACCTGGGGACTGGTACCTGCATAAAGGGTTGTATATTTATATTTCATTATCAAATGAAATATAAAGAATAAAACCTTTTAAAAACTTTTCACCTCTTCAGGCATCAAACCTTTAAATTAAAAAATTGGTCGGAACTGCTGTAAACTCACATCCTCACCAGGGCCATAACCTGGGAGCTCGGGAATTAGATTTTACTTAATTTTAAAAGGCCACAAGACAAAATGTGGGGACCACTTCATACACCACCCAGTCACAATGCAGCAAACACATTTGATCTACTAGTAGAATAAATTACAGGATGTGGCTGATAACCTTCCACTTTCTCATATCAATACACATTAAACCCAATTAATTTTACTTTCAGAGGCAGATATGGATCAGAGAGGAGTATAGAATACAGATGATTCAGCTATAAACCAGACATGAACAGCCACATCTACTTTACTTTAGCTTGTTAGTGTGTGTTCGTGTGAGAAGTTCTCTGATCCAAAGCGGATGCATACTTATACAGTATGTTACGATCCAGGGTGTCATGAAAGCAAGACATGTATGACACACACACACACACACACACACACACACACACGCATTGCCACATCAGTCTTGCAGGAATTAAAGGCCTTGTACTGTACTTGGGAGGCCATCCTTGTGGTTGAGTCGTATGGTAGCTATATAACACCAAACCACACGCTCCAGGGCCAACTCCCACCGCCATATAATGTCCTATAATCTCACTGCTTGAACTACAGCAGGATCGGCTGCCATCTTTGGCTCAAAATAGACGAGCTCTGTAATCAAGGCACCGTGTGTGACCCGTAGATAGCAGAGGATAAGCAGAGTGAGCGAGTCTATGTCTGTCCAGAGCATTAAGTACCATTTAAAGTGAACAAAAATAGATTCTGTATATCCATGTTTCACCTTACACACCCACTCAGAGCACTGAACTCTTGTGGAAGACTTGCTTGCTTGTTACTAATTATCACATGGAGATGGTTGTTAACCTCTGGGTGGGGCCCCTTAAAATGACTAGATGTCATTATTATAGTCGTGCCACAGATACCAGATGTGTCTCTTTTTTGTGTCAGAACATTTGATTTATTGTAGGGATGTAAAGAGAATTTCAAAATATAGAACAAAAAAATGCTTCTCAAATAAATTGCCTATGATTGCTTTACTGGGGTTCGTTTGTTTAATGCATACGTTAAAGGTCATCATCATGACCGTATGGTACTGTGTCCCTGTGTTAGGCTGCAACTAAATTAAATTCTACTCTAATCAAGTTAGGTAAAGGTGAGGTCATAAGCCATCGTCACAGATGTACTAATGTATCAATATGTCTAAAGGCAGGGGTATGCTTGATACAAACTAGTTCACACCTGCACGCTGTCCTGTGAGTCTGAGGTTGTAATTTATTGATACAGAGGTATATGACATCGAAGAAAAAAATCTAAATAGATTCTGATTCATATAAAATAACACACACACACACACACACACACACTTACAGGACTGTTGTTCCTTGGCCCGGCTGGAGGTTTTGTGGGACTGACACCAGACAGTGACACCGTCTCCCAGCAGCTTCAGCGTTCGTTGCTTCTGCCAGCGAGGCGAGCGGACCTTTTGCATGTGATAAATGAATCCATTAAATCTCATTCATTTCATTACTATTACTGATCACCACTAATAACAGACAACTACTAGTAGTTCATGATTACTAATACCTTTACCATACTGGAGCCCTGCAACATCTGCTTCACATCTTCATCATCCTCCACTCCTGGTCAGAAAACAGAAACAACTGTTGTTGGAGAAAGAAAAAACTGGACTTGATTGTGTACTGGATGGCAGTAAGCATGTCCAGAATCTTCATCTGAACTCAGTAGCAATGAAACAAGGTGGGTTGTGAGGAGAGAAAGGGGAGGGGGAATTAGAAGTTTGGGTATATATACGTCTGTAGGCCCCAGCAGCTCATATGGAGGCTCTGTAATTCTGACGTTATGGTCCTAAACCAGCTGTTTGGTAGAAATGACAAGGTATGGACAGAGACATAAAGAAAGACATCAGGAATCGATAATGTGGAAGAGGAAAAAGTAGAGAGAAGATGAGGAGTGAGGCAGATGGCCGCCCACCCTGAGCCATGGTTCTGCTCGAGGTTTCTGCCTCTTAAAGGAGGTTTTCCTTGCCTGTGTCGCCTAGTGCTGCTCTTGGTGGGAACTGTTGGGATTCTGTAAATATCATCACAGAGTATGGTCTAGACCTGCTCTTTATGAAAAGAGATAACTGTTGTTGTGATTTGGCGCTATATAAATAAAACTGAATTGAATTGAATTGAATAGGCGTCTATTCAATTCAATTCAAAGTCCCAAACTGCGTCAATCAAACAAAACAGGGATAATGTTATTATCAGCAAGATCAATAACGTCATTCACAGCAGACTACAGGGCAGGTAGACTTCTCATTAAATGATGATGCTAGTGTGGTAATATTATGACTTTTCCTTCCACACGTCAGAGAACACAGATTTGTGGGAGAGATTCTGAATGTTCAGAAAGTTTGGACCATGAGCAGAAAACTTGCTGTCCAGGAGTTTCTAACTGAATGAATATTAATTAATTTATCATTAAAATGAAAAGGTGCCTCATGCACATTTAAGGAGGTTACTTCCCCAAACAAAGACACAAAGAGGAGGCAAGGCTAAATCATGACTCAGCAGGGATGATATTACAGGAGAAAAGTTGATCTACAGGCCAAACAGATCTGAGAGCAGCACAGAATGACTGCATGTACAGTATGTTGATGTTCAGGTTTCCTATCTGCTGTAGTCTAAAACATGCCAAATTGTTGTCCATAACTGTTGGATAACAGTTGTCCTTGAGATTCAAATGATTAAAAAAAACCCAGGAATATCGCTCCCCTGAGCGATGGACTGGCGACTTGTCCAGGCTTTCGCCTGATGTCAGCTGGGATAGGCTTCAGCCCTACCGCGACCCTGTACGCAGGATAAGTGCTTGATGATGGATGGATGGATGGATCGCTCCTCTGAGATGGGCTGGCAACCTGTCCATGTTTCAACCTGCCTCTCGTGCTATGCTAGCTCAGATTGACTCCACCCCCAGTGACGATGGATGGTCACATAGTGACCAGTGACCTTCCAGCGTCCCTGGTTTTAAGAGGGGCAGGTGCAACATTAATCCAGCTGCAGTTAAATCTTTCTTTGTATACATCGGGTCTGACCGTGCAACATCTGTTACCCCACATGACTTATTTATTTTGGAGCTTTTGTCTTCAGTAGCAGTCGATGAATCAGAGCTGGGATTATTAGTACGGTGGCTGCCTTGGATTGGATTAGCAGAGGGTACTTTAGGAGGAGTGAATGCATGAAAAGATCTTGTGATGAAAGCAGTCTTGACCCATGAATCAGTAGGAATCAGATAAAAATATATTTATTAAGTGCATTGAAAAAATTGACTACATAACCTCACTGCTACTAGTCAGTCAGTAAAAGACAATGCAGTGTTTCACCACCAAAATACACTCATCGGCCCCTTTATTAGGTACACCTGTTCAATTGCTTGTTAACACAAATTGCTAGTCAGTCAATCACATGGCAGCAACTCAATGCATTCAGGCTTGTAGACGTGGTCAAGACAATTTACTGAAGTTCAAACCGAGCATCAGAATGGGGAAGAAAGGAGATTTAAGTGGTTTTGGTATGGTTGTTGGTCCCAGACGAGCTGAAGTTGCTCAATGTCTTCCCTGACTCATTCTTATCTTTCTTCATATTTGTTACAGTCATTTCATACTTTCTCATCCTGACTGTCCGTACAGTAATTTTATTATGTTGGTGTTCTGTACACATGGCATCTACTGCATGTCTGTCCGTCCTTGGAAAGGAAAGCTCTTTTGTTGCTGGTGTTTCCTTAGAAATTTCCTTATACATGCTAGTCTATTTTGCTCCTGGCAAGTGGCAGCTGATGGAGACAGATGTAAAAAGAACATAAGCCCTGAGCTGTAGACTGGTCATTGGACGGTTAGCCAAGCAATCTCATCAATGACCATCCAGATAGTGATCAGGTGACCAATGAAATGTGCGGAATGTAAGTTATCTCAAGTTCCCTCTGAGGAGAGCCTTAAAACTGGCTCTAAGGGGGGCTATGGCTTTATTATCATAGAGCCATACAGAGCCCCATTTGGAGGGGAATATTTTTCACGTAAAAGGACTATTTCATCAGCCAAAAAGACTTTATAAAAGTGCTGTGGCGTTGCCTTCATGCTCAGAGATACTGCTGAGTCCTGTATGAGTAAGCAGGACTCAGCAACTGAAACAGAAGTCTCACTGTGGTTTGGGAAGGGCTGGGTCACTCCTCTCACAAAGGCGGCTCGCTACTGGGAAAACACACACACATGCAAACACACACACTCCACTATATACAGCAGTGAGCTGGTGTAAACGAGGAGAGCAACGTAGTGGGGGTGTGGTTGTATGTGTGTGAGAAGGAACATAATCGAACCATCTGAGTGTTGCTTAAAATGTGGTTTGACTAATGGTAGAACGCAATAAGAACTTTAACAACAACTCCTGCACGTCTACATTGTGGTTACATTTACTCTTTCAAGAGAGATGAGATAAAGGCCAAACCCACACAAAGCACACACAAGCCATTGTGCTGCACTAATACACACAAAACTCAGTGATATTATGTTCCATATGGTTTCTCAGCTGTTTCCAACTTGACCTGAAGTCAGATGGATGCGAACTGGCCATTTTGCCTGTGGTGGAAAACTACTGGCATAATGTGAGTGAAATTCTTGTCTTAAAAGGAGCAAACTGAAACAATAGAAAACTCACTGCATTGTATAAAAAAACTTCAGTGTTGGGGGTGGTTTAAAGTTCCCATCATATCATAGTCATACGTGTCAAGATCGGCCGAGTGACAGACAGTGACAGGTTTGGACCCAAACACAAGACACCAGAGAGCAGGATCCAGTTTGTAGTATTTACTGTATTTAGCCCTCAAGGCAGACTCGGGGCGTACGCAAAGTGGTGCAGATAAAGACCAACATGCAGTGACAAGACAAAAACCACAAGATAACTCCAAAAACTAAATCCCACCTTTCCCCACACAGAGGTACAGGAAGCCAGGACTTTTATACTGGAGTATGTAGCATGAACTATGTTTGATGGACTACTTTACATCATCCTCATCAAATAAAAAAAATCTTATAACATATCCTGATATTTTTCAGATATTGCAGCAGCTTTCTGTGGGCCCTGTCATACCCCTGTGATACCGTGTCAACCTTTAGGGTTGCGTTCCCTTCCGGCCTGACTTATCTTTAGATTTAGCCTAATCCTAATGTCCCACCCATTTCTTCATCATTTCTTTTTTTAATTATTTCAACATCGTTCATCCTGGTAGATTTTTTTAGCTATTTTGTCTGCTCACTCATTCTCTTTCATTCCTACATGCGCAGCTACGCAGCAAAATCTCACATCTATCCGAAGGATAGGGTTGATTGAATTTGAATTTGATTGAATTTTTATTACAGAATCAACACAACACACCACTCTGTTTTACTCCCTCAGCGCACTGCAGTCCTACAATAATTGCCATCGTCTCTGCCGTGTCCACCTGTTCAGGTAGTCTTTTCCCAATGCATACACTCATTGCAGTTATACCTTAACCTCTTCATCTTTAGACCCGCCTGTACAAATATCTAAATAACTTATGCACTTACTTGTTCTTTCCCACTCTCTTCCCATTATCTCTTTAGTTCCAATATATTTAAGTCTACCTCAGTTTTTGGAAACATCCAAATAGGGATATTACTCACAGGTGTAGGTGAGCCAAACCAGGTATTCTCTAATCTATATTCCTCTGATTAAGCCTTTGTTACCCAGCCAAAGCCATTACCTTTAAAATAATTGTACTCCCAAAACTCCTGAATAAAACTCATTGCCACATCCACTTAAACAACACTTCTCAGGTCTGAGGGCACTTCTAACTCAGCCTGGATTGCCTTAGTTGGCGTTGATCTCATTGCACCACCACAAATCCTCTGGTTTATTAATAACTCTATCCACTTTCAATAAATGTGTTTTAGCTGCTGCTCCACATTCATCACATCCATAATCTATTGTTGACCTCATTACAGCGCTAGAAATGAATATTAACGAAGTTTATTTGTTCCCCAGTTTTTCCTCACTACTGCTCTCATTAAATTTATGACTTTCTTGCATTTTGATTCCACCTTTTCATTGTGTATTATTTATGTTCCCTTTTGGTCTAACCACCTAGCCAGATATTTAACATGATACTGTTCCCATACTGTGGCCATATCACTTCAGGTTCTGTCCCTTTCCTTCTGCTAAACATCATGTGACAAGACTTACTCAGAGAAAGCTTAAAGCCCCAAATATACGACCATCGCTCTACGTTTCCAATTGCTTCCTTGATTTTACATCTAAACCCTTATGGGTCCCAATGCTTTTGTCCAGAAATGTCATTCATCATAACATTAAACAAAACTGGACTAATGACACTGCCTTGTGGAATTCCATTAATAATTTCTACTTCCTCAAACACTTCTGATCCCACTTTAACTCTAAATCTTCTTTCTGACAGAAAATCTAACACTCCGTTATAAAACCTACTTCTAATTCCCATCCTGTTCACTCTAATTAGTAACCCTCCCCCTCACATGGAGTCATAGGTTTTTTCAATATCAAAGAACACAAAACTTATTAATTCTTTCATTTGAAGTGTTTTCTCTGTCTTGTCTACTTTCACAGCATCAAAGCAGCATCCATTGTAGAACGCCCTTTTCTGAACCCACTTTAATTTGGGATGAATAATCCTCCATGTTCAAGGGTGTGAGTCTTCTGACTAATATCTTCTCCATCCATTTACAAAGATGGCTCATTGGGACGATGGCCCTATAGTTTCCAGCATTATTGGGATCTTTTCCAGGTTTATTAAATAGCAGAATGAACACAATCTTCCAGCCTTTTGGCATTTAATCTTCTTCCCATATGTTATTATCTCTAGCACCTTTTAATTTAAATGCTGGAACATGACAAACTAAACTGATCTTCCTGGCAGTATTTCTAATACCATTTAACACTAGTTCATTCACGTTAACTTCTGCATGTACAGTACTTTCCTCACTTTCTTTTTTAATGAACACATTCCTATTTTCATTTAGAACCTTCTCTGTATGTTGTCTGTGGATATCATCTGAATGATCACTATGCACACTAACAAACCTTTATTCCCAACACATTTGTCTTTTCCTTCTCTGTTATTTCCAGTGTTCCACCATCTTCTAATGTTGGTATTTTAGCATATGCTTCCCCCCACTCTTTTTCTTCAGCATTGACCACACCTCGCTCCAGTTTGAACTTTCCTCCCTATAGTAGAACAATAAGCCTTCCATACATTTTGTTTTCTATTCTTAATTACTCTTTGAGCCTGAGCCTTTTCCTTCTGATAATTTATTTGATTCTCTTGGTTAAAGTTATTCCTTAACATTGTCATTGCACTATTTCATTCTTTAATAGCTTCTGTACATTATTATTACAAATTTCAATAATTACACATTCTATTTCTGTTGCCATCTTCTAAATGGGTGTCCCATCCTTACAAATGTTGCACATCCTTCATCCTGATTTTCACCTTTGTCAAACCGACCCATGAGCAGGTAAAATAAAATCAAGGTGAGGCCATAGCCAAGTTTCTTTACATTCAGACTCTACTACAAACTTTTTACATTCTTGTCCATTTGCAATCAGATTTCTAGCATTCTATTACAAAAGGTGGAACACCATAAGATTAAATAACACTCTGAGATCTTCCATCATTATTAGTACTCAACATACCATGTATATATTGAGCTTTAATATCTTTGATGCCTAAGGACTCCTCTGCAACTTCTACCACCGTTTCCGGACAGAGACTGAACACAACTGACAAACAAATACACATGCAAATGAGAATGAGCAGGGCGGGCGAGCAATCAGGTGGCACACATGAAGCAATCAAGACAGGACACAGAGCTCGAGCAAACACCAGGCAAGTCTAAAAATAAACAGAAAAAGAAACAGGCAAACGCTAAAACTGTGACCGTATTTTTTGCTTGTGAAATTTTTATCTGCAAAAGTCATTTGTAACTGTAGCTGTCAAATATGTAGAGAAATAAACATTAAAATGGTTCCTTTTTATGTATTGAAGAGGAAATACTACTTGCACCGGCTCTTTTATCACATTGACTGCTAACAGCGTAACAGCAGAATATTAAATATAGTTACTGCTGTTTCATTTCTGTGGGCTGTTTTTGTTTATTTAATCTACATGCAAGAAAAATGCTCTACATAGTTTTCTAATTTGTTAATCCTTAGTAATAACCTGTCAATAAACATATTGTTCGCCATATGAAAGTTTGCTGTAGAACATCAAACTGTTTTTTAATCTCCCGCCTCATCCAGGCTGTGATTGATCGGTTGACGAAAAGTGTTAAAAAATGTTGAACAACAAAAGCGAAAGTTGAATTGGCCAGCTGAACAATTCTTCTATCCTATTTTATTCTGTCTTCCCGCTTTAGCTGCCGACACACACCTTTCTTTGTCACCCGATTTTGCATACCTGCCGAGAATTGCATGAAATTCCAAGTGCTACTTTTAAATGCTATAATATTCTTTGTGGGGTTCATCAATGGTGATAAATGATTTGAAATATATATTTTATGAACGTTTAGAGTCGTTAAATTATTATAACACTGAGTAGATTAAGCGTTCCTTGACGATCAGCAAAAATACGTGGTGAAAACTACGTTGATCAGTGCGCACAGCAAAGCGCTGGATGCATAATAGGCTACCTGCCGAGATAAATGAGCGTTACGCACAGTGCACACAGAGACGAGGGTCACTGCACACTTTTTTTGTTTAATGAAATTGCACCCTTCTTGCTGTTATGTAATCGCACATCGCGATTGCAATTGCGATTGGATTCGATTAGCTGTGGCTAAATATTCCCGCCCACCAGCTGCCAGGTGTAGGCTAACTGCTGTGCAGCTGACTGAACAAACTGAAGCAACAAACGTTAGCTTGTTAATCCATCGTGACCCGTTTAACGTGAAGAGCAAAAGAGATGGAAACAACATATCTGACCCGACGTGAGAAAATGCTGGACAGGAAAGATTTGATCTAAAATTTAACGTTTTGCTACATGACCAAACAGCATTTACCCTGAGCATGTAAGAGTCCATACAAGTCTCCTTGTTGAGGGTGGGGTTCTGTAACAATTCATCCGTGACTCTAGTATGTTTGGTGTTCTCCCGCATTTTCCATTTGTTTCCCTTATGCCTGGAGTTTTGTGTGTTTGTGTTGCGGGCGTGGTCTACATCTCCGGTTTCTGTCTATACAATGGTAATGCAACTCTCAGCCAAAGAACCTTCCTTGAGACCTGTTTTTGTCTTAGTATGTTTCTATTTTTCAGCCATTTTGCTCCGTCTCAACTCAGACCACTATCGTTTAGCCATCCTCACCTTGGCCCACCTTCTTGCCATTAAAAGACTTTTTATCTTAACATCAGCCTATGAGTCTGTGTGCTCCTGTCAGAAACTGAAACCTAACAGACTCACCGTAGTAAGCGTTCCAGAATTCTGTTCTTTGTATTTCCTAGTGATAGTTTTTTCTGTGTACCTCGACTTTGCCTTTTGTCCTGTGATCTGGATACTTTTTCTGTTTTAACTTTCTTCCTGTGTACTGAACTTTACCTGTCAGGAAAGACTTTTCCCGCTCAACTGTCTGTTGTCTAAAGTCTCCTTTGAGTCGCCTTTTGATTCCAGTCGTGATTCCATCTTCCTCCCAGTTTCTTTTCAGAGAATGTGCAGATAATTTGTTCCTTTGTGGATGACCAAGAATTCAGGGCCCCTGAGGGTCTCCTTTTTCAACTTCATTGCCCGGCCTATTGGGCTGCAGAGTTTAGACAGCGCTTTCTTAGAGGGAAAAAAGCTTGTTTGTGTCCAGGAATTTCCCATCACAGTCAGCCAGCAGGACCACCTGTGCTGCTTGCTCTTCAGGCTGAGCGCAGGGAAGCGTGGATGGGCAGGGCTGACTGTCTCAGGAGGAGCCAGGGCAATGTTGGGCCTCTGGGTCTAAAAAACGAATTCAACGTGGAAGCGCCTTAAAGCTGCATTCTTTCTAACAGCTAGCACGGGTGACTCTATGAGTGACCTGTGATGTCCCTACTCCTTACTTGATTTATTACCTCAGTCCCATACAGCTTTGCCATCTGAACAGAACAGCAGACATGGTTCATTGCCTTGTTGTTTTTAAACCAGAGGTAAATCATTGGTAAATATCATTATCCTTCTGGCTGGCTGACAAACCTAAAAAACTAACTGCGTAACAGATTTAACTCCATGTTACAGCTCTGAATACTGCGTCAAGGTAAAAGGGTCAGTTTACCCAAATTACAAAAAAAAGTACTTTCTCATTTTCTTCTAGTGGGATTAGTTTTGAGCCAACAACCAAAAAGAGGGCACAAAACAAAGTTGGTGAACGGAATTTCATTTGTGCTGCTCGAAGCATTGAATATTCACACTTAAAAGCAAAGTCTCTTTCCAGACACAATGTCTTAAAAAGCTTAAAAAGTGAACATCAGTGTCTCCGTCCCAGTTATTGTGGATAATCCACTGAACAGACGGCCGACAGTTTTTATTGTAAACAATTACTTTGGGAGAAAATAGTCCCTGAACCGACTCCATCATCACATCTGTTTCTAACTATCACGTAAAAGTACAGTTACCTCAGTGTGTGGTGTGTCACATCATGGGCCTGGACATCAACTGTTTGATGTGATTCAAATCAAACATTATTTCAACCACCAGCATCCCCATTTGTTGACGTGCGTTTGTTTTACTTCTCTGATTAATAAATCAAATCAAATATTTTTTTCTTGTTAGTATGCTCTGCTCTATTTTGCCTTTGATTATGGAAATGACACATTTAATGCTATATATGCTATATATAAGAATACTCAAAATATATCTGTATAGTACTGTACATAGTCTAGTTAAATCCGAGAAAAGCAGCAGTGTCCCAGCTACATGGTGTGCTAACAAACTGACTTGATTTTACTGACCAAACCCCAAAAATCATGAGGAGGAAAGCAGTGAAAGCAACAGCTAGCACCTGGAAACCTGCTGCCTTAAATATATCCTCTAGCTGTGGAGAAAGTTTGCTTAACCATGTGGTAAAATATTATCTGTTGCCATGTGGGACACCAAAGTTTAAAACCGGTCTGGACAAACACACAGCGTGTCCCCTGCAGAACAGCTGCTGCTCTGTGATTGAATTCAAGCTTTTATTATTCCACCTGACAAACAACACAAGGCGCTTCTGGATGGACTAAAACTCTACATCAGAAGAAGACAGCAGCCTACTTGTATGGTATAGTGCAATTTTACATTATCACACATTTACACCAGACCTAGATATTTGAATGTGTATTAGAAACTAACTAACTTTAGTTGAACTTACTGTTATCTTGGAGAACATCATTGTGCATGCAATGTTTTTAGGCCAGTATATGAGATATGAATTGCATGACCATGGGGAAAGTATTCAGTTTAGTGTTCAGTGTAGGACTTTATCATTCTTGCTGATTTAAAATGTTTTATCATGAAAGTCAGAGGGGGCGGGGGAGAAAACAACTACGTAGCTAGGCTACCACATAGAGTTATGGGTACAGTAGCCCATATCAGTTTTTATTGTCCCTGGGAGACTACAATACATTCACTGCAGGAGCTACTACACACTCACCCAGATTCCTCAGGGGATCGATGGCCTTGCACTCGGACGTCCCGGCTCCATTCTTCACCACCGAGGCTGCTTTCTTTCTGCTGCCCAACATAACGCAAGGAGGATGGTGCTTTATTTCCCTGACCCCCTCCCTTCCTTTGCCTTCCCTGTGGCCGGATCCTGCGATGTTTCTCAGACAGGAGATCGGCAGTCTAATGTATCAGCGCAGCTCCCGCATGAGGAAAATGTGAGTCTCTGCAGCGCAGGCTGGCCAAACCTTCACTCCTGCTGATGTCACTGAGATTGATAAATAGAGCTGAAGAGCTCAGGAGCCAGAAACCACAGTAATCACAGGCTTCCTGTAGTGAAATTCAAAATAAGAGTCGCTGAACGTCGTTTTAGAGGTCTTCAGAATAAGGAGGTTTATTGAAAGGTACATTTTCACATTCGAGGAATTTGCCTTATTGTTGCTAAAAACATGAACATAAATACAGAAATAGGAATATTACTACTAATATACTAACATGTAGGAAACAAACTAATACTATATCAGGCCACTTTAACACCAATAAAGAAATGCAAAAAATATACTGAGAGATTAACAAGGACTGTGCAAAAAAATCACAATAGGAGCAAAAAATAATTAGCGCAATATAGTTCACAGTTGATCGTTGATGATTGAGTTGAGGTTTTTTATGCAGCCGATGTAGTCAATAAACAGTATAAAGACACAGTTTTACGTATGCAACTAATTTCCCCAGAAAAGTGTACATCTTAATATAATAGTAGGCTAAATATTACTATGAATAATGATGGTCTAACAATCATGAAGTATAGTAGCCTATGTTATAAATGTTATCATAACTTGATATTGTCACCTCAAGGTCAAACTAGCTTTCCCGGCAACTTTCAACCATATCTCATGTTCTTCTTTAGTGGAAGGAATTTTATTTAGAATATCTCAATGCTTTAGCCTATTCAGTTGGTCATCTTTATGAGTCATTTCATTGTCAAGCTCATAAGGTAATGAAGTTAACACTAATTGAAACAATAGCATAACATACACAAATTCCACCAGATCCAAATATATATTCCATAGAGATTTTTCTCTGTCTGTCAAATATGATCAATCAAATGACAAATGACTCAACAGTTTTTCCTGTTGTGCCAATTAAAACGAATCAATTCTTGATTTACAGTCTTGCTATGCTTTGGTTTTGAAGGCAAATTGTCAGTGTGTCCGGGTGTTGGGTTGTGTGTCTCTGACAGCTTGACGACAGACGGAATTTAAACGGATTATGAGCCGAGGAGAGACGCTCAGGCGTCCAAAATAAAATACTGGTAGCTTTCATGTCTGCGGATCTTTAATTTCATCCAAATCACAGCGATGAAAGGACTGATAACTGAACTAGTTTATCCTCTAATACAGTCTGCTGTAATTAGGGCAATTGTGCTGCACAATGATTTATATGTTCCATGTCGGCTGTAATAGCCTACATGGACTGCAGAGGGTCTATGGTGAATTGATGGCTCTGTCTGATCTGTATATACATATAATATTTCTAAAATATTTTATATTTTTGGAATATTTTTCAAAGTAAAAGCATATATATATATATATATATATATATATATATATATATATATATAGAGAGAGAGAGAGAGAGAGAGAGAGAGAGAGATTTTTTTCTATCGTAGCCACTTTAAATGTCCAATGGGGCGTGGTCAAGTATGTGTCATGTGACTTAAACAGTTGACACGGAAGTTGTCTCATCCGGAGTGGCCGGAGACGATTGGTCAGTCCCGTCCACGAGCAGCTTCGCAAATAAACTTTCCCGTCAAAGCAAACCCACAAACAGCCGAAGCTACACTTTCTACACGGTGCCGTTAGCATTTTGGTGTTTTTGTGAGTTCTCTGTTAGGACTAAACAATCTGTGTTGGTGATGACAGGTGGCAGGACGCAGAGCCTGTGAGGTGGGTCAAGTTCACAAGCTAACCAGTACTGCTAAGCTAACTTACACCGGGTTTCTTATTAGTTAGCTAGCTGAGCTAACTCCTCAATGCTGCTCCTCGCAGTCTTGTTTTGTCTTATCAAACCAAACTCGAATTCAGTGATACGACGTTTCTCAGCAGAGACATGCAGCAGAACATCGTGTTTATGCTTAAAGATGAAGCAAGTGGTAAATGTGTCCTTTACGGCGTGAAATTAGCATAATAACAACAAACTGCGCTATAATAGTCAGAATAACTAACGTTAGGGACGTTGGGCCTAATTACGGTTTACGGCTGTAACGTTACGTTAGATTAACTCGCATCCCAGTCCTCTTCTGTCGGAAACATTACAGTGCCTATACAAATTATAGTGTCCGCATGTTTTCGTTTTTTAATAGTTTTCTGAAAGACAAAAATAAACTCAAATCGCGAAATGAAAGCGAATCATTACAAGTTGTTATTAGGGAATGATAAAGGAGTCTGTTTCAAGTTATTTCCGATTAAATATAGGTCACCTGAACCTGAAGGGTCAGACTGCTGCTGTGTTATGACCTTGTCACAAATGTAAAAAAGCAGCATGATTTAAATACCGTAAATAGTGTTCATGGTTGCATAATGTTAATTTGTGATTCTACTATCCTGACTGAAGGTCCATGCTGCCCCTGTGTTTGTGTGCTCTCTCAGCTCCTCTCTTCCATCCAGCCAGCTAAACAAGTCAGAGTGTCATGCCGGTCCTGGCTATGGTAGAGCCTGTGGTTGATCACCAGAAACAGTTTCAGGCTGCTGTGGATGTCATCCAAAACCTTCCCAAAAATGGTATTTAGCCTTTTAACACCATCACATAATCTCTCACACCATGTGACTGACGGTTTGTTGCAGGTTAGACTGAAGAAACTGTTCATGAACTGTGTCTTTGCTGCAGGCTAGAACCCTGTAAGGGCAGTTGGCCTGACTGTCAGTGAATACTGTCACTAATAATAATAATAATAACAATAATAATAATAATACTTGCAAGTCAAACTGTGTGGCCACCTATGATTTGTTAAACATTCCATTCAATCTAATATTTATTGTCAATAAATATCTTGATTGACTTAAGTGTTAAGCTATTTTCAAAACAGAGTGAGCTGCATATTTTATTGAAAAAAAAACAAACTACTTCTAAAGTGGAAAATGTGTCCTGCAGAAACCATCTAATGATCTGCAATCTCCTTCTGTTTCCATTTGTCCAGGGGAATAAGCAGACTGTTAAACAAACCTGATAAATGTCTGTGTGATCCTGCAGGTTGCTACCGGCCGTCTTATGAGGTCATGCTGCGTTTCTACAGTCTGTATAAGCAGGCGGTGTGTGGACCCTGTACAGTGCCCCGACCCGGCTTCTGGGACCCAGTGGGTCGCTACAAATGGTCTGTGTGTGTGTGTGTTAGCTTGTATATCCTTGCAGTCAGTGCTTAATATGTAAATTTATTAGGTGCCTGAGCGCATAAAATGTGCCTTTGGCCGTAATTAATTAATTAATTAATAAATAATTGAAAATGCATGGCGTACCTGCACATTGTTTTAAAGGCCGATCAGAAACCATTATTAGCTACTAAATCTGATAGGATCTCTTTGACTTACCCTAATAGGCTGGAAGAAATCTTAGATTTTATTTGTGTAGAAGGGCAGTGCAGTGACGGAGCACCAAATCTTAAACCCAGAGGTAGCGGAGCCGCGCTGGCTAGGTCCAGCACAAATTAAGCACTGCTTGTAATCAGTCAGCTCAGTTTTTTAGTAGCACATACACCAGCTAATTGGTTGCTCTGATAAGTGCTCTTCTCTTCTCCCCACAGAATGCCATGCTAATTGTACTGTACATCATGTTTCTGTTATTTCAAGGTTGCTACATTTTTGCATGGAGCTTGGTGTGGCGTTCTCTCCATGTGTTATTTACTTTATGTAAAAGTAGGGGAATGGATTCAACTTGGACTTTATTTGCTCTAACATAAGCTACAAAGGTGTCCAGCTAACTAGCTGACTACTGTACCTCCAGCCAGACCTGGGTTAGATACCACTGTACCTGCCAAAGTCATAGCTTATTCCCAGCGCTGAAATTGGGATTTGTTTTGTGTGATTGCTCTAGCTTGCTCCCGTAGGTCCAAGTGGGGTTAATTTAGCTCTTATCTCAGTTCTGTTGGCAGTGATCTTCTCTAGGTCTGCTGCGCTTAATCCGATCCCTGCGCTTCCTTTCCTTCACTGTAGTGCACAGTGGAGGAGATGTGCCAGNCAGGCCTGTGCGCTCAGCCCCTTCCTGTTTATATTATATTTTATATATTATTATATATAATATTTCTCGTCAGGGGAAAACCTTTCTCGCGAGACGCAGGAAATGTTTCACTGTGTTTTTTTTAAATTTAGATTGTTCTTGTGTGTGTGTGTGTGTTAGGGATGCCTGGAGCCGCCTGGGTGACATGAGCAGGGAGGGTGCCATGGCAGCATATGTGGATGAGATGAAGAAAGTAGCACAGGAGGTACATTTATTTCATTCACATATTTCAATGTAACATACGTTGGTGTAGTATTTCTGCCATGACTGCATCTGCACACCACAGATGTTAAAAAAAAAAAAAATTCAAAATCTGTTTACATTTTAATTTATGTCTCCAAAAATGTTCTCAGCTCCAAAAAAAGAGAAGTGAAAGGTCGCTCTGCTGCATGCTGCTTGTAGCAGTGTTGTGATAAATATAGGTGTCCATTGACTATGCAGGTCATTGACACCATGCCCATGAATGAGAAGACAGCCTCACTCTTCCACCACTTCGAGCCTCTCTACTGGGTGATCGACGACATGCCGAAGCCTCCAGAGTCACTGCTCAAACTCAGAGAAGGTCAGTTACCCCCCAGGGTCTGTTTCTAACCAGCACTAACCAAACAGCTGGAGGGCTGCTTTGAGATCTGCTGGGAGATAATAATGTTTGATTGAGATCTGCTCCATCAGTGCGCACCACCTCTGATGAACAGACCAATTTCAGTAAACAGAGGTGTCTGTGGGGAGCCGGAAGTGTTTAACCGGCACATTGCTACTTTAATCTGCACTAATTCCTTCTCTTTCACATTAACAACAGATCGAATGACTGGATGATTGACAAAAACCACAGGGAATCAGCAGCAGCTCTAAGGTTCTGTGGATCATTTTAGTCTCATTGTAGTTTTCTGGCCAGCAAACGCAGCCGGGTTTCCAACAGTAACAGTTGTTCAGTGAAAAAGCTCAAAAAGCCACTGTACACCACCTGTTCAGCAGCAGGCAGCAAGCAGAAAGACACCGTAAGGAAGCCCAGCTGATGAGCATAGTGGAGCATTTAGCAGCTAAAGAGCCAAATACTCTTAAAATATGAATATGTACTGACATTCATCAGGTGGACACCAGCATGACTGTACACTGTTTGCTTACGGGTTTGGCTATGATAATATGTCAATGTTGTGTTTTCAGCTTGCTGTGCTGGCCCAGTGTGACCAAACAGTCAATGAATGAAGCTCTAAAAGTAGTGGTACAAACAAACTATGATGGTGAGAATGGTAAAATGCAGTTTTAAAATTGTGTCAGAACCATCCATCCATCCATCGTCAACCGCTTATCCTGCGTACAGGGTCGCGGGGGGGCTGGAGCCTATCCCAGCTGGCATA